>PVKC010002288.1:0-44364 GCA_004027635.1 Crocidura indochinensis
TTTCCAGAACTTTTATAGGTATAGAAAGGGAAGACCAGACTGTGGCTAGTTGGTTCCATTCAAGGGTCTTGTACTGGTAGATGGTCAATTCTTAGAAGAGGTGAAGAGAACCATGCTGTTTCCAAGGTTCAGGAGTAAATGACTGATGTATAAGTCAATCACCAAGGCAAATGTTCAGAGTGAAATGCCCCCTCTAGTAGGAAATTATTGAGTTTTCTTCCTTAATGGATATTAACTCCTCTTAGTTTCTAATATTTTCCAATTTTAATGTGCCTATGCAAAAGAAACAGGATAAGATAATAAAGCAGCAGATACTATCCTGGCTCTATCAAAAGTACTAAAAGACCTCGTGGGTATTATCTGTACTCTTTTCTAAGAATTTCTACTGGCATATCAAAATAAAAAGGGAAAGCATAATATACCATAGAGCATATACATTTTAAGAGATGCAGTCCACTTAAGAAGTATACACAGAGGTTATACGTATCCCCTAAGTCTTTTGAGATAGTCTGAGGAGATTAGATAAATTCTAAATTCCAAATACAGTCTAAAACTTAGTCTTGTGGAGCCTGGAAAATGGCTCACAGCATTCACAGATCAGGAAATGTTCCATATCTGAAGATCTCTCAGTAGTGTTCAAGAACTCAAGTAACTCCAACAGCAACAGCAGCAGACAGAGTGATGACATAGAGCAGGAGACTTTCATGTATAATGAACCACAAAGGGGATCATGAGCAGTTCACATGCCAATGGTGTTGCCTGAGTCCCGCATTCCATACAGTGGGTGGTCTTCAGTAAGTTCAGCTGGGTTGATTTATGTAGACCCTACAAACTTTTACTGGATCAGTACTGTAAGCACCAGCACTACCACTGCGGCAGCAGTGGCATCATCTTCTTCCCAGAGAAAAGAAGGGTCATGTACAAGAAGGAAAGGCTAAATATAATATAGATAGAGGTTACATATAATATGGACAAACATTAAACATAGAGGTGGACACCACACACACTCATACAATAGGTTAGCCAAAAATCCAATGAAATAGATCCAAAATGAAACAAAAGAAAAATCAGCTGAATGGTAAAACACTCTTCATAACATAATAGCTGAGAACCTAGGTAGGAGAAAAACTACAAACTCACAAAAAAGTCTTCCAAGTATCAAGTAGAGAACTGAAATAGAATTACATGTACAATACAAGCATGGAAAAACTCTACTATAAATAATGAGCAGTAATTCTATAATATATCGAGCAAAGATAAGGAGCACTGAAAAGGGAGTTCATATCAAAAATATCATTTTGCCAAAATTACACATTCAGATTCCATTCTGAGAACTAAACTGAGGAAAATAAAGCAGTAGTATTAGAATATAAAACTAAAAACTCAGAGAAATATACTTAACAAAATGATCTGGAAAAACATGAAAAAAAACGGAAGTCTTGTTTTGGAAAATCCCTGTGTAAAAAGAAAGAATATGATTATATAAAATTCATAAGTAGCTAAAATCTTGGAGAGCAATAAAAGCAAGCCAATATTCATCATAAGGATCAGCATTTTCAAACCCTTTCTACAATCATAGCTGTGGAGAAAACCAGAGAGCATTAGTAAAAACTGAAAAAGAAGAGAAATAATTAGCTGAAAAAATCACTTCATTTATTGTAGGTCTCTGAATAGTGCAAAAAAGAATGAAGGCTGCTGTAGATTTCACTGACATGTTGGGGACTTTTTAAAAATAATATCTTTATTTAAATATCTTGATTACACATGTGATAGTGATTAGATTACAGTCATATAAAGAACACCCCCCTTCACCAGTGCAACATTCCCACCACCAATATCCCAAATATCCCTCCATTCCACCCCACCCCCACCTGTACTCTAGACAGGCTTTCCAGTTCCCTCATTAATTATCTCAAGATTGTTGAAAAAACTACTTTTATTTTTCTTAAAACCCATAGATGACTGAGACTATTCTGTATCTCTCTCTCCCTCTGACTTATTTCACTCAGCATGATAGACTCCATGTACATCCATGTATAGGAAAATTTCATGACTTCATTTCTCCTGACGGCTGCATAATATTTCATTGTGTATCTGTACCACACTCTCTTTAGCCATTAGCTGTTGAAGGGCATCTTGGTTGTTTCCAGAGCCT
Organism: Crocidura indochinensis; assembly: GCA_004027635.1. Taxonomy (NCBI): domain Eukaryota; kingdom Metazoa; phylum Chordata; class Mammalia; order Eulipotyphla; family Soricidae; genus Crocidura; species Crocidura indochinensis. The sequence goes on from PVKC010002288.1 coordinate 2,156, forward strand.
GGCTATTGTGAATAGTGCTGCAATAAATATAGGTCTGAGGAAAGGATTTTTGTATTGTATTCTTGTGTTCCTAGGGTATATCTCTAGGAGAGGAACAGCTGGGTCGAATGGGGACTCAATTTCCAGATTTTGTAGGAATTTCCATATTGCTTTCCATAAAGATTGGACTAGATGGCATTCCCATCAGCAGTGAATAAGAGTTCATTTCTCTTCATATGCCCACTAGCATTGATTGTTCTCATTCTTTGTGATGTGTGCCAATCTCTGTGGTGTGAGATGGTATCTCATCGTTGTTTTGATTTGCATCTTCCTGATGATTAGTGATGATGAGCATTTTTGCATGTGCCTTTTATTTGACCATTTGTATTTCTTCTTTGTCAAAATGTCTGTTCATTTCTTCTCATTATTTGATTGGATTAGATGTTTTTTCCTTGAAAATTTCTGTCACTGTCCTACATATATTTTGGAGATTAGCTCCTTATCTGATGGATATTGGATTAATAGTTTCTCCCACTAAGTGGGTAGCTCTTGTATTCTGGGCACTATTTCTTTTGAGGTGCAGAAGCTTCTCAGCTTAATATATTCCCATCTGTTGATCTCTGCTTCCACTTGTTTAGAAAGTGCAGTTTTCTCCTTGAAGATGTCTTTATTCTCAATGTCATGGAGTGTTTTACCAAGTGTTGTTCTATATACCATATGGTATTTGGTCTGATATCAAGGTGTTTAATCCATTTGGATTTTCATTTTCGTATATGATGTTAACTGGGGGTCTATGTTCACTTGTTTGCAAGTGGCTAACCAGTTCTGCCAGCACCACTTGCTGAAGAGATTTTCCCTGCTCCACTTAGGATTTCTTGCTCCTCTATCAAAAGTTAGATGCTTGTATGTCTGGGAAACATTCTCTGAGAACTCAAGCCTATTCCACTGATCTGAGGGTCTGTCTTTATTCCAATACCATGCTGTTTTGATAACTATTGCTTTGTAGTAATATTTAAAGTTGGGAAAAATAAGCCTCCCATTTTCCTTTTCTCTAGGAGTGCTTTAGCTATTCGAGGGTGTTTATTGTTCCAGATGAACTTCATAAGTGTTTGATCCACTTCTTTAAAGAATGTCATAGGTGTATTTAGAGGGATCGTATTAAATCTGTGTAATGCTTTGGAGAGTATTGCCATTTTAATGATGTTAATCCAGCTAATCCATTAACAAGGTATGTGTTTCCATTTCCACGTGTCCTCTCTTATTTCTTGGAACAGCGTTTATAGTTTTCATTGTATAGGTCCTTCACGTCTTTGGTCAAGTTGGCTCCAAGATATTTGAGTTTGTGTAGCACTAATATGAATGGAATTACCTTCTTCATGTCCATCTCTTCCTTATCATTATTGGTGTATAAAAAGGCCATTAATTTCTGTGTGTTAATTTTGTAGCCTGTCACATTTCTATATGAGTCTATTGCTTCTAGAAGCTTTTTGGTAGACACTTTAGGATTTTCTAAGTAGAGTATCATGTTATCTGCAAACAGTGAGAGATTGACTTCTTCCTTTACTACTAGATTCCTTTGATCTCTTTTTCTTGCCTGATGACTATAGCAAGCACTTCCAGTACTAATTGAAGAGGAGTGGTGAGAGTGGACAGCCTTTCTTGTATCAGAATTTAGAGGGAAGGCTTTTAGTTTTTCTCCATTGAGGATAATATTTGCCATTGGCTTGTGGTGATGGCTTCAACTAGATTGAGAAAGGCTATTTTCATTCCCATCTTGCTGAGAGTTTTGATCAAGAATGGGTGTTGTAGCTTATCAAGTGCTTCCTCTGTGTCTATTGATATGATCATGTAATTTTTATTTTTCTTGTTGTTGATGTTTTGTATTCTGTTGATAGATTTACGGATATTAAACCATCCTTGCATTCCTGGGATAAAACCTACTTGGTCATAGTGTATGATCGTCTTGATGATGCATTGGATCCTATTTGCCGGGATCTTATTGAAGATCTTTGCATCTGCATTCATGAGGGATATTGGTCTGTAATTTTCTTTTTTGGCAGCATCTCTGTCTGGTTTTGGTATCAAGGTGATGTTGGCTTCATAGAAGCTGTCTGGGAGTGTTCCTGTTTTTTTTTTTTTTTTTTTTCAATTTCATGGAAGAGTCTGGCTATGATTGGTAGTAGCTCCTCTTGAAAGGTTTGAAAGAATTCATTAATAAATCTATCTGGGCTTGAACTCTCTTTTTAGGCAGATGTTTTCTTTCAGTTTCAATTTTCTCCATAGTGATGGGGGTGTTTAGATATGCTACATCCTCCTTAATTAACTGTGGAAGATTATAAGTGTCCAGGAATTTATCCATTTCTTGTAGGATCCCATGCTTAGTAGCATAAAGTTTCTCAAAGTAGTCTCTGATTAACCTGTGGATCTCTGAAATATCTGTCGTGATCTTCCCCTTTTCATTTCTAATATGGGTTATCAGGTTTCTCTCTCTCTTTCTTTGTGAATTTTGCCAATGGTCTATCAATCATGTTTATTTTTTCAAAGAACCAAGTTGTAATTTCATTGATCTTTCTGATTATTTTTGAATTTCCACTTCTTTGTTTTTTGCTTTCAGCTTTGTTATTTCCTTCTGTCTCCTATTATATGTTCCTATTGTTGGTCATTTTCTAATTTTATGAGCTGCGTCATTAAGTTATTCAGGTATGCCCCTTCTTCCTTCCTGATGTCGCTTGCAAAGATATAAATTTTCCTCTCAGGACTGCTTTTGCTGTGTCCCATAGATTCTGGCAGTTTGTGTCTTCATTATCATTTGTTTCCAGGAAAGTTTTGATTTCCCCTATGATTTTATCTCAGACCCACTGTTTGTTCAGTAGCAGGCTGTTTAATTTCTAATTGTTAAAGTTTTTCTCCTATGTCCCTTTGTAGTTCAAATCTAATTTCAGAGCCGTGTGGTCAGTAAAGGTAGCTTACAAGATTTCTATCCTCTTGATTTTATGAAGATATGTTTTAAGTGTCAGCATGTGGTCTATCCTGGAGAATGACCCATGTACATTGGAGAAGAATGTGTATCCATGTTTTTGGGGTGGAGTGTCCTATATATGTCTACTAGTCATTTTTCTTCCATTTCTCTTTTCAGACTAGTATGTTTTTGTTGGGTTTCAGTCTGATTGACGTATCAAGTGTTGACAGGGCTGTGTTAAGGTCTCCTACAATTATTTTGTTATTATTGTTGTCTTCTATGAGTTTTGTCAAAATTGTATTAGATAATTTGCTGGTCTCTCATTGGGTGCACATAAGTTTAAAAGTCTTAATTCTTCCTGTTGCACACACACATCCCTTGATTAGTACAAAGTGTCATCATTGTCCCTTACCACTTTTCTGAGTATAAAGATGGTGTCATCAGATATAAATAAAGCCACCTCAACTTTTCTAAGGGTGTTGTTTGCTTGAATGATTTTCCTCCAACCTTTGATATTGAGTCTCTATTTCTTCTGATTATTCAAGTGTGTTTCTTGTAGGCAACAGAAGGTTGGATTCATCTTTTTGAGCCATTTTGACACTTTGTGTCCTTTAGTTGGTGAATTTAGTCCATTGAGATTGAGGGAGATGATTGTCATAGGATTTAATGTCATCTTTGTAGATAAGTTTGCTTTGTTTGTTGGTCTCTCTTGTCTTAAAGTAGACTTTTCAGTTTTTCTTTTAAGGCTTGTTTTTCATCTGTGAAGTTTCTGAGATGTTTATTCATGAAGCTAAGTATCCTTCCTTCAAACCTGAATGTGATTCGGATGGGCGCAGTATTCTTGGTGAGGCATTCATTTCATTCAGTCTTGTCACAATATCCACCACTATCTTCTGGCCTTGAGAGTTTCTTGTGACATGTCTGCTGTAAAGTCTTAAGGATACTCCTTTTTGATCTTGCTGCTTTCATTATTCTATCTCTATCTGTAGGATTTGTCATTGTAACGAGAATGTGTTTTGGGGTGTTTTTCTTTGGGTCTCTTTTGGCTGGTATTCTTTGGGCATGCAGGATTTGATTGCATGTAGTCTTTAACTGTGGGAGTATCTCTTTGATGATGTCTTTGACAGTTGATTCTTCCTAGAGATCTCTTACCTGGGTCTCTGGGACTACAGTGATTCTTATGTTGTTTCTGTTGAGTTTTTCAAATATTTCTATTTTCATCTGTTTGCATTCCTTGAGTGCTTTTTCCATTGTCCAATCATTTGACTTAAGGTTCTTTTCCAATTTCTTCTTTTGTGTTGAGTTTTTTTGCATTTCATCTTCCAGCACATTGATTCTGTTTTCAGCAGCTGTTAACCTGCTGAAAAGGATATCCAGTGAGTTTTTCAGTTGAGCTACCATTTTTTTTAGATCTGATATTTCAATTTGGAGTTTTCTATTTTCTGTCTTTTTATTCTGTTCAGATTGATCTATGCTTTCATTGAGTTCTACGAACATCTTCCATATTTCTATTCTAAACTTCTTATCTAAGAGGTTAATCAGATGGTTGGAATTTTTGTATTGTCCAAGCTATCATCTTCATTCTCTGTGCTTGGTGTTTGCCTGCGAGGTTTCCTCATTGTCACATTTGTAATGTGATTTTTTTCTGCGAACTCTGTTGTGATTCATTGGTTAGAAAGAGTGCGCAGCCGCAAAGCAATCTTCTGCAGCCTCTACATGACAGTTTTTTTGGGGGTGTGCTTCCTAGGCCTCTGAGAAGAGCTTCAAGCATTAAGGGAAGACAGACAAGCAAAGCAAAGAGTTCCCTTCAAGTCCTCAGAGTCATCCAAGGCACAGCAGGAGGGTGAAGCCAGCCAAGAACTGTCTGTAGCAGGCAGGATCGCAGGCAGGAATGCTGATGAAATCCAGTCTCAAACAGCTGAAAACAGCATGACCCACAATGGCTTCTGTGCCCTTCTGACACACAGCAGAAACCAGCAGGAATCAGTGTGTCTATGTCCCAACCCACCTCTGAAGCTGGCAGGATCACCGGCAGGAATGCTGATGAAATCCAGTGTCAGGCAGCTGGAAACACCATGGCCCAAGATGGCTTCTACTGTTGGGGACTTTTTGATTTTCTTGTCATCATAATTGATCCAATGTTTTCTTGCAAAAATTTTTACAATATAAGGCATACTTTACATAGTTAATTTTACCATAATGGTTTGAAACTGATAAGTTTTATTTCTCAATCTTGTCTTTATACTCAGGGGTGAATTCTTCTAAATTGAGGTCTTTTAAAGGAAAATTCACACAAGTTTGCAGGTTTTTTTTATTTGCGTGCCATCAAAAGCAAATATATTATCAGTACTGGTGGCAATTTCTATATATGTGCTTTCTTCAAAAAATCCCTTTTAGTGTTGTAGAAGTTGCAATGCACTTTGTCGTCATCTCTCAACTCTTTGAAAAATTCAATAAGGCATTTCTGTAATGTACATTTATCTTGCAGACATATAGACCAGGGACAAATGAACAAACATCTCATAAACCTCAGACTTTTGGTGACATATGAGGCACTGAAGTATAGATTTGAACTGTCCTTGAAAGAACATAAAAAAACAGACTAGTGAGCCTTTTTGTGTTCTTGTACAGATTATTTATGATTTTTTCAGTGTCCATAGTTGATTATCTTTATCTGTCATAAAAATTTCTTTTAACAAATTCTGGTGTGGGCCATCTATGAGAAACATGAATATTTCGTGAGGATCCTGTTGATAGTGTCCAGCAAACTGACCATTAAGTAGGCCAATTGTATTTGAAGCTTTCAGGGTTAATATATCTATGATATCAATTTCCCATGGTTTTGATGATCTGGCCAAATTCTTCTGCTAATTTACCTTCCTGTCCCAGAGATTTTTTTCTGTTAACATCCTTTTTATAATAATCTTGATAAAACAATACTAAATCAAGTCTGAAATATTATACAGACATTGCAATATTGAGTTCAGGTAGCAAAAATTTTCCTACATTTTGGAGCCTAATTAGAACAGGTTTCTGTACTTCCTATTGTATCCTAAAGCGTAAGGGCTTATCACCATTATCAATCTTACTCAAGTTGTGGGGCATGAGTGTTAAATCTTTGTTACCTGTTGAAGAGGTTTCAGCAATGTTACTGTTGTCAGTCGTTTGAGTATTTTATATTTGATCTGAAAGAGATTTTATAGTCAAGGTAGTCTGTACCTGATCATTGATTTGTGTTTTCCTGACTTTGGGCAAGGCATAATGGGACCCAAAATTTCTTGGGAGGGTTGTATCTGTAGAAACATAAGCATATCCTCTTCCTCTAAGAAGGAGCTATCCAGGTATCCAATATCTTTCTCCTTAATCCAAACAGGTGTATGGATTGTTTCCTGTTTCTGAATATCTTCTTTAAAATGTCTTTGAGCTGCAGTATAAATTTCCCCCTGAGGTAAATTTAAGTAGTTTAATGTGACTAGAGTCAATTATAGCAAGTCCATTGGTGGCAAATCTCCTTTTCCGGGGCCCGGAAGATAGCATGGAGGTAAGACGTTTGCCTTTCATGCAAAAGGTCATCGATTCGAATCCCGGTGCCCCATATGGTCCCCCGTGCCTGCCAGGAACAATTTCTGAGCATGGAGCCAGGAGTAACCCCTGAACACTGCCGGGTGTGACCCAAAAACCAAAACAAAAAGAATACCCATCACAGAAAAACACTGTAAAAAGAAACTACAAATAACTTTAGACTTTAGAGAAGACAAAAGAATCTCATACAAATCGAAAATGTGTGTCCACCACAACATGGAGATAAAATTTTGGGGGGAAAATCTGTATGAGTAGTATATATTTGCCAAAGTTTGTTAGTCTGTAAACCTCTTCTTAAGTTTGCCCCTGCAGTGTGAGTTTTCTTTTTAATGGTGCACAAGTGTTGCAGTTCTCTATATTTTCTCTGGCTTGCCTCCATGTAATCTGATAATTCACATGTAGATGGCATGCATTTGTATGTAGAGCTGAATGTTCTTGTAAGGGGGTTTTAAAAATAGGCACTGCTAATGAGTCAGCAGTTTTATTTCCTTGAACCATCAGTCCTGGTAATCCAGAGTGGGCTCTAATGTGAGTGATGAAGATGGACTCAGTCCGTTTCTGGAGAAGCTATTGTAACTGTTTAAGAAAATTCTGGATTGTTGGGACATTGACCTTAATGGAGGTGGTGGCAATGACAGGGCACAGACCTACCACATAAGCAGAGTCACTTACAATGTTACATGATCCTGCTATATGTGCAAAGAGTAGTTCAGTGTTGCTAATTCTACTTGCTGTACTGTCTTAAATTTAGTATGTATAGTCATATTCATTTTATCCCTGGTTTTTCCTCCTTTTTCATTTTGAGATTCATCCGTGTAAAAAACCTGGGCATTGGGAATAGGAAAAGCCCACACAATTGAAGGAATAACAAACTGGGCTTTCTTAAAAAAAAAGTTCCAGGCCTTTCCTGCTGGGTAATGAGAGAATATTTCTCCTGTGAAATTTAAGAGGGTCCTTTGTAGAGATTCATTAAGAGGCAAGACGGACTCAATTTCCTTTTTGGTCTTGGTAAAACTATTATGTCTGGATCAAAATTCAGCAAAAAAAAAAAAAACAAAACAGCTCTGAGTCTTGCTTTGATAAAAAGCTCTAAAATCAGTTCTAAATAGGGCACCACAGATGGAGTATATTGTTATGTAAATAAACCCACTCCAAAGGTCTGCATAGTTGTGTCAGTGCATCTGTGGGAAATTCTATTATCTAAAAGATCTGCAGAAAGACCTTTCTACAAACTTGGAGAGGTAGGATTTTTGAAGTCTGTTTAAGAAAAACTCCAATTCTCTTTTGGGCAGATGGTGTTAACTGCCTTGTGCTATTTAAGGTAGGGTCTCCTTCCAGTGTATGAAAAAACATTAGCTCTGTATTTGGTATAACTAGGGTGGGACAGACCCAATTTATGTCGCCTAAAAGGTTTTGGAAATCATTAAGCATTCTGAGGTTTTTTTTTTGTTTGTTTGTTTGTTTTTTTTTTTTGATTAACAGAAAAATTTTTGAGGGGATAAAGAAGTTCAGTCTAAAATGAAACCCAAGTATTGGTAAGGTGGCATAGTCTGTATTTTTCCTGAAGCTATTTTAGTCCTGATGCTTGTAAACAATCAGTAACAAAAGAGTACAAATCCTGTAAATCTGTCTCATTGTTTATCATTAATAAAATATCATCAGTGTAGTGATAAATGATAGCCTGAGGGAAGTTTTCACAAGCAGGACACAAAATCTTGTCTACAAAAATCTGACACATTATTAGGGAGTTCAACATGCCCTGCGGTAAAATCTTCCACTGAAAACGCATACAGGATTGAGTGTTATTGAGAGAAGAAACTGAAAATGCAAAACATTTTCTATCATCTGGGTGGATAGGAATATGATAAAAGCAGTCTTTTAGATCAATTATTATTAATGGCCAGTCCTTTGGAATAACTACAGGTGAAGGTAAACCAATATGTAGTTTGCCCATTGGAATCATGGATAAATTCACAACTTTTAAGATCCATCAAAAGTCTCCATTTAGGGGCTAGCAAGGTGGCACTAGAGGTAAGGTGTCTGCCTTGCGAAGTGTTAGCCAAAGGAAGGACCACAGTTCGATCCCCTGGCATCCTATATGACCCTCCCAAGCCAGGGACAATTTCTGAGCGTTTAGCCAGGAGTAACCCCTGAGCATCAAATGGGTCTGGCTCCCAAACCAAAAATAGTCTCCATTTACCAAATTTTTTCTGTATAATATTGATAAATTCCACTGTGAAAAGGACATTTCAATATGTCCCAATTTCAACTGTTCATCTACTAATTCTTTCTGTACCTTTAACCAATCTCCTAGAGAATGTGACTCTTCATTTTATGTCTTTTATCAATTATCCACTATGAAATTAAAATCAAAGGATCTATATAAAAACATCTCTGGAAAAAATGATATTGATGGCAAGGGAAAATTACTTTGTTACAGTATTGGGTTGATTATAAATTGGTTCAGCTTCTTTGGAAAAACATGTCATTCTAAAATCATTAAAAATACATATGCAATGTTACTAAAAATTCTACCTCTATATATGAAGAAAACAAATTTAGTCATGAAATTTGCTCACCTATTTTTATTGCAGTACTATTTACAATAGCCAAAGTATTAACCAGTACAACTGTCCAATGACAGAGGAATAGAAGATAAATATATGGACTATATACGCAGTGGGATATAACTTCCCTATAATAAAAGATGAAATCTTGACCTTTGGTACAATATGAAATATGAGAGAATGTATACCAAAGTAACTCAAAATAACACAGAAAAAATTAAATAATAACATATTTTTGGTTCATAAAGAAAGCAAGGAAATGTGTAAGTCAAATCAAAAGATTCCTTACACTGAATACAAGCCTGTGTTTACCAAAGAAGGAGAGGAAGTAGGTTAAAAAGGTGGGCAATGGGAACCGAACACATAGCACAGCTGCAGATATCAACGTATCTTAGATATGTTGCCCTGCACTCAGCCGATCTGGGATGGACTCATGTTCAATTTCCTGCATCCCATACAGTCCCCAAGCCTGCCAGGAGTAACCCGTGATCGATGCCAGATGTGGCCTGAAAAAAACAAACAACAACAACAAAAAATGGTAGAAAATGGATGGTGATGGAGTGATACTGGTATCTGTGCTAAAAATAAAGTACCTATAATAACGTACTCTTTGGGGCAGCTTTAGGTTATACTCCTAAATATATATAGTCTTGGAAGTGGATAGATGGTTCCAAGAGCTAGGACTACGGAGTCCTGATTTCAAACCCCAGCATCAGATGTTCCCTAAACATGTTGGGTATAGTCCCAATATTAAAAAAAAAGTATTAATAGTTTTATAAGCAAAAATGATCTCAAATAAAAAATTGAAATAGAATATTAATATGTCAATATTAAAAGTATGCCTTTAGAAGTTACACAATCAACTAGTTTAGTAGTGAGAAACTGGACTTTGACATCAGAAAGACATAATTGTGTTTGAATTTCTGGTATGGAAATGTATTTCCTTTGTTATAAATAATAATTAATCTAAACGCCTGAAAAACAACTGTGAAAGACTTGTAATTCACAATGACCTCAATAAAAAAACGGTGATTAACAAACATGAAATGTTGTCTACTACACCCATTATTGATTATAAAACTACTTTGCTGAGGGGCCGGGAGATAGCATGGAGGTAAGGCGTTTGCCTTTCATGCAAAAGGTCATCGGTTCGAATCCCGGTGCCCCATATGGTCCCCCGTGCCTGCCAGGAGCAATTTCTGAGCATGGAGCCAGGAGTAACCCCTGAGCACTGCCGGGTGTGACCCAAAAAACAAACAAACAAACAAAAAAAAACTACTTTGCTGGGACTGCAGTGATTGTACAGTGGATAGAGCACTTGCCTCACACGAAGCTATATCAGGTTGAATTCTAGGCAACTCTATATGGTGCACTCAGTCCACCAGGAATAATTTTTGAGTGGAAAGCCAGGAATAATCAATGATCTCTGATATGGAGTGGGTGGGAAAAAACGAAAGCAGACAAACACTTCCCTTGTAATAAGCAGCTAATTATTTTTACAAACTTTATAGATTTTATGTGGTATAATGCTAAATATCAAATAGTATCTTTCTTGCTTAGACTTTTAAAAATCATCTTGATGTGTTGGAAATGCTTTTTCTTTGGTAACTTTTGAGAAATGATTTTATTCTTAATTATGATGCAATTCAGAATCTACATATGTGCAATTCATTTTTATTTATTTTTTATTTAGAGGCACTAACCCAGCTGTACTCAGAACTTATTACTGGATCTGTGCTCAGGATCACTCCTGACGGGGCAAAATGGCTATATTTGGATGAAGCCTGGGTAAGCTACATGAGAGGCAAGAGCTTTATTTTCTAATCTAAACTATCTCTCTAAGCCCTAGAATTTCCCACTAATTCCTAGCCTTTAGACATTGCTCAAAGGAATAGACCCTTTTTCCTCTGTTTTTTTGTTACCATATAACTTTATAACTTAGAACAAATCTACAAAATATCCGTGTCCCCGAATTTCACTCATTTGTGGCAGTCAGTCCCCTAAGCAGCCATATGCCCAACTGCGAATTCATGTTAACTTCTTAGATATGTAGCTAACTATGAATGCAAAGTATAGGTGCCATGCCCTTCATCTTCCTATGCCACTATGTCTCTTTGTAGCTCAAAAGTGAGAAGGAATATTTTCTGCCTATTATTATTGCTGGTTCATATCTCTTTGCTCTGTACTATCACCAGAGATTTATTTTGCCCTTAACTATTTTTCAGGGTCTGTCTCACCCTCAGAGTAACTGTATGAGGTTATTTCCTCCCCTTGTGTAATGATTTGCATTTTTACAACTTAAATCTTGGTTTTATCATTTCTTTGCCACACTTCTAATGCCTCAGGTTCTTTATTAAAATTATTTCTCTCCTCTCCCCTGTGTATGCACATCATACTTAGTATCGTCCACAAATAAAAATGTGTTGCTTATTATCTTTTTCTGAGTATTCACCAAATGTTGAATATAAATGAACTAAACATTCAAACAATGAAATATCCTCCTTGTTTCCAAGAACCCAAGTATGCATACATGCAGATCTTATTTGTTTAAAATCATAAATCCAATGTAAACCTATTTAATAGGCCAAATTTTGGTTAATTGGTATGTTACTTCCAACTATGTTTTGTATTAAATTAAATGCCTTAAGACATAATTGATTTTCTCCCTTCATTCAGTACTTTTTTCACTTAATACATCATTCTCTGAAATTATTGAGCCTAACTTGTCCAATTCCAATAGATTTCAATAAATTAAATTAAATTTATTTTCCAAACGTAAGTACAAGATTAAAACAAGCATTATGGGCTCTCTTTCTCCTCTGATAAATCAAGCATTTATTCTTAAGCAGGTTTTTTTTTATACCTTTGTTTAAAATAAAAATTTCCTTGCTACACAATTTTTTGAAAGAAATGTTGTGAAAGAATGATCTTCTATTCTGGGTCAGAATATTGACTATGAATATTTTTGATGACTCTCTGAGAAAATCTTAGCCAAATTATATTTAAGTATAAGACACATATGATTCACTTTTATTGCAGACAATGAAGTGAAAAAATTGAGTTTGATAAATTACAGTTAATTTCTAATAAGTCATAAATAACATGAATCTGTTTAAAAATATATTTAAAATAAAGCACTCAAACCTTAAGTCTTACTTCAGTCTCCTGCATTAAATAATATAATGAGGTTTGATCTACAAGAAACTGTAGGCCTTCTGAATACAATCTTATTCTCTGCAAATGAAAAGTTACAAAATGGAGTGTGGGTTATAAACATTGTAAGAGATTTTAAAATCAACTAATAAAATATCTCTGTTTAATAGATAATAAAAAAAATCCCAGAGAGATTAAAGGAGAGGATCAAGGTCATACAGTCAAGGAAAATTGATTCAGATTACGGCTATAAACTTTGCATGAAAATTTCAAGATTACATTTTTAACTTTAGGTCTGAGGCACTTGCTTTTAGTATTTTTAGAAGGACTGACCTTCATTTAAAAAAGTCTATGAAACTTAAGAATAAAACCAGTTTAATAATAAATATTTAAAATTATTGTATGCTTAATTAAATTAAATCAATTAAAATTTAGATCATTTTCCTTAATTTTAGTAGTTATGAATTGCTTGAATTTCTAAATCTGCTTTCTAAAACTGTTTCCTTTGCATGTTTTACTTGACTTCAAAGTTATAAACTTTAAAGTTTTATTTCCTGACACAAAATCCACTAGATATCTCTAAAAATAAATATTTTATAATCATGGGATGTAGGGCAGCATTTGGATGATGCTCAGAGATTACTCCTTGTTCTCTACTCAGGGATCACTCCTGAGAGGATTCAGGGAACACATATGGTACTGGAAAACCTACTGGGGTTAACCCATGTAAAGTAAGCACCTTTAATCCTCTGTTATCCTTCTGGACCCTCTAAACATAAACATTGACAATATTTGGTTCATTATATTTTATTAAATATCAAATAAATACAAAATAAGACAAAAAAAGATGTGGGCTGGAGCAAATGCATAGCAGTTGGGCATTTGCTTTGCACATGGCCGACCTTGGACTAACCAGTTTCAATCCCTGGTATCCCATATGATCCCCCGAGCCTGCTAGGAGCAATTTCTAAGTGCAGAACCAGGAGTATCCCTCGAGTGTCACCCAGTGTGGCCCAAAAACAAAACAAAAAAATGAATACCAATAAATGTTTAAATCAAAATATCCAAAGGTAATGGCAACTAATAACTAGTCTTCAGTGAAGATTACAATGAGGCTTGGAATGGGTGTAGTGTGCAAGATGGCAGAGGTTTTGGGATATGAAGACGAAAGTGGACACTGGTAGAGAATTTGATACTAAAATATCTTTGATAAAAAACCCCTAAAATCAAGAGTATTGAAAACCAAAGTACCTAAACATTAAAATATTTTTAATTGTATTGTACTTATATGTTGTATTGCTTGATTAACTTATTTACTAAATCATCCTTGCATCCCCAGGATATTCCCACTTCCTCATGGTGTTTTATTTTTGTAATGTTGTTGGATTCGATTTGCTAGTATTTTGTTAAGGATCTTTGCATCTTTGTTCATCAGGGATATAGAATGTAATTATCTTTTTTTGTGTGGTGTTTATCTTTTTTTGTGTTGGTGTTGCTGTTTTATTTAACTACTATGGTGATGTTTGCTTGCAGAAATTGCTTAGAAGTGTTCTGTATATTCAGTTTTCTGATATATTTGGAAAAGAATCTGCAGCAGGTTATCTTTAAAGGTTTTAAAGAACTCACTAGTGAACCCATCTGGACCTGAGCTTTGTTTTGAAGGAAACATTTGATTATGATTCCATTTTCCTCCAAAGTAATTGATCTGTTCAGGGTGTTTCATATAGTTTTGGTTCAACCTTGGGAGGTTTAGGAATCTGAAAATTTATTCATTTCTTCAAGGTACTCTAATTTGGTGGCATAAAGATTTTATTTATTTATTTATTTTTGTTTTGGGGGCCACACTTGGTGGAGCTCAGGGGTTACTCCTGGCTTTTTGCTAATGAATAGCTCCTGGCAAGCTCAGGGAACCATATGGGATACCAGAAATCAAACCCTGGTCCTTCCTGTGTTGGCCACATGCAAGGCAAATGTCCTATTGCTGTGCTAGCTCTCTTGTTCCAGGATAAAGATTTTTAAAATAATCCCTGATGATCCTTCAAATTTCTGTAATATTTGTTGTGACAATTCACCATTTTACTTCTAATTCAATTTATTAGATTTATTTTTTTCCTTTATAATTTTCCTAGTAGTTGTTAATATTGTGTATTTTTAAAAAAGAAACAGCACTTAGTTTCATTTATGTATCAGATTGGCATGGTAGATTTCAGATAATTAATTTCTTATCTAATTTTTATTATGCCCCTCATCCAATCTATATTGGGTTCTTTTTGCAGGTATTTTTATAGTATATGTGTGGTTAGTTTTTATGTGGTCCCTTTTTTCCTTCTTAATGTATTCTTGCATTGCTATGAGCTTTTCTTTTTGTTTTTTGTTTGTTTGTTTTGGGGTCACATCCTGCAGCACTCAGAGGTTACTCCTAGCTCTATGCCCAGAAATTACTCCTGGCAGGCTTAGGGAACCATAGGATTATATAGAAATTACTCCTGGCAGGCCTGGAATGCCGGGCTTTGAACCACTGTCTTTCTGCATGCAAACTCCCTATATTCATGCTATCTCTCCTAATCTGCTATGAACTATTCTATAAAGACTACATTTTCTTTGTTTCATATGTTCTTCTAACTAGAAATTTTATTTATTTTATTCCCAGTATTCTTTGGATTTCTTATGTCACCACTGATAGTTCAGTAGTGATTCGTTTGGTTTCCAAGTATTTACATTTTATCCTTGCTTCTACATAGATAACCCTGGTCTCAACACATTATGATCAGATCGGATATGTGGTATAGGAAAGAGACAATACAACACTATTAGGAGTTGTCTGGCTGCTCTGTGGGGGGGAAGAGGAAGTACAAAGATTTTTTTCCCCAAAACATACTAAAGAAATTATATTTAGCTTTAGAAAAATGCCCACTTTGATTCATTTAAATGGATTAAAGTGTACAGGGAATAGAACAGGGCCCTGAAGAATATGGCTTTCTTTCTCTTTGCATTTCCTCTATTTCTTATAAATATTTTTAGTATTCTTAAAACTAACAAATGCTTCAAAATTTATGTCTTAAATTATAATTGAGACATCTATAATGTCATTATAATCTATAATGTTGAATAAATCTTACTCTTATTTAATAGAAAAAAGAGCTTAATTTGTTATATTCAAGCATTAGAATATGGTACTTGGTGAAACTTACTTATTCAAGAGCACATATTTAAATCTACTTGTTGCAATAGACTGTGTTTCAATTTAAATGCGAATTTGTTAGTAATTTGAATATAGGATTTTAAAGGTGAGAAAAGTACTAGATGTGAATTGTCTATAAAAATATTGTTAAACTACCTACTGCAACTTCAAAACAATAATTAAAATAACTTTTAAAAATGAATTTCAAAGATAATTATGTTTGTTGAAATAAATATGGCCTTCATCAGGTAAGGAAATCATTAAATTCAATTAAAACAACTCAACTATCAATTTGTATACAGAATTAAAACAAATTAAACATAAATCTTAAACATCAAGTGTCTTGTCTTCTTAATAGGATTATATGGTTTTTGTCATTTTAGGTTTTTATATTAGCTAGAGAATTATATTAAAATATATTTAACATAAATGTATTATGCTTTAGAGATACATAGTCTTCCCTGCATATGAACAACCTGGAATTCATCCCTGAGCACCCACAAATGGTCTCATGAGCAACACCAATATTGATCCTTAAGAACAGAGCCAGAACCATTGTATGGTCACAAAATCTCCTCCCTCCAATAATATCAAGTAAAGAGAAAAATAAAAACAACTAGATTGCAAAATAAATATTTCATTGTTTTAACTGGGACAAAAATTGAAATTTTTTTAAAAATAATCTGAGAATGTGCTTTACATAGTTGTGAAATCACATCAAGGGCCCATATTTCCAACCCAGGGTGGGCAGGTATGAAGCAGTGAATATTCACTGCAGGAAATATCCAAACTAGTCTGAGGGTGAAAAACATGTAGCCTTAGCAATTTCCTACCTCATATTAAAAGCAATCTATCTGTCAGAACTGTCATTTTTATTGAGTACAGAGACCACCTGTGGGTGGGGAAGAAAGGACAGAGTATGGATAGATAGTTCAGGCTATTCTGAGTAAGTCCCACCAGTTTTGCATATAAGACTGTCTCAGTTTTGGAGTAAAACCAGATTGTAAACAAACAGATACAAAGAAGTCAGGGATTATATTTGTTTAGGGTGAAACCAAACTGAGTTGTAAAGAAACAGATGTAAAGAAACCTGGGAAGATCTGAATTTTCGGTAAACACCGTGTAATCTAACACTTGGTCTCTAATATTTTACATATTATATACAATATGTGCATGTGGAATGAAAATAATTTACATGACAGCTGTATAAATTATAGATAATTATTAGAATATAATGAGTTCTTGAAAAGATCATTGTTTTCCTATTCACATAGCTAATGCTTTAGCTTTAAATTGATGTGTGCTTCTCACTCTATCAGCTCTATTTGAAAACAACAATTTTACTTCCATCTCTTAAATATTAATTTATTACTGTCCTTGGCATCACAGCATTAGCATACTTAGAGAATGTGTGTGTTTTAAGAACCCAAGCTAATATAGTAAATAAAGAACTTATACCAGTGACAGCTAACTCAAGTTGAAACCAAGGTAGCATCAATCATGCCTGAATATTAATGATGAGATAACTGAAGGGAATTCAGTGCATCATATATAAGTGGATGTGTTTATGTGTTTGTATACATATATGTGCATAGAAACTTAATGTATAACAAAAATAATGAGATTAGCTTTTAAAGACTCTTAAATAAAAGACTAGAGACATTTGTTACATCTTGTCCCTGGAAATTGCATAAATAAGAAAAACCGAAAAGAGGTCTTCTTCTAAAAGGTATCTTTCTTTATCCCCTGATTGGAGATCACTTTGACCTTCTGTATCCTAAAATAAAAGTACACACACACCATTGGAGGGAGGGAGGGAGAGATGATGAAAAGAAGGGAGGGAGTGAGGAAGGACAGAAAGAAGGAAGGCAGGGAAGGAGGAAAGGGGAAAGGGAGGAAAGGAGGGAAAGAGGGCAAGATTAAAAAAGACTAATTTGTCTGACAGTTTAAATTTTTTTTTTTTGTGGTCACACCCGGCAGCGCTCAGGGGTCACTCCTGGCTCCATGCTCAGAAATTGTTCCTGGCAGGCACGGGGGACCATATGGGGCACCGGGATTCAAACCAATGACCTTTTGCTTGAAAGGCAAACGCCTTACCTTCATGCCATCTCCCGGGCCCCCAGTTTAAATATTTTTAACAATTAGATTATTTTAAATTTATATGAAAATTTAGTAGAATCGCACTGAAATTTGTATTAAAATGTAACTGCCAGGAACAGGGATATAGTTAGTAGTATGTTTGCCTCATGTGCAGTTAAACTGGATTTCACTGCCAATACACCATTTAGCACTCTGAGACGTTTAGGAGTGATCCTTGAGCACAGCCAGGTGTGCTCATGAACCAGAAGAATAAAACTTATTCTTATACAAATTAATCAAGTACAAATAACATTATTCTACTTTAGTGAAATTAAGCATAAGAATCTGAGATGTCTGGTTATACTGCCATACATGACTTACATATTTATTGTACAGAAATACAGTTAAATATAGTATAGTCATTACTGAACACTTATTCTGACCATAACTTTCCATAAAATTATATAAATCATAAGCATTTTATTTATCTATGTATTTATCTACCTACATATGTATGCATTTAATATTTGGGTTTGGGGGTTATTCTCTGCAATGTCTAGCAGTTCTGTGTTGGCATTATTATTCTTTGCCACACTCTGTTATCATGTGGTGCTATGGACTGGGTCTTTTGAATGTAATGTCTTTAGTCCATGGAATTATCCCTTGAACTCAAGAAGACATAAAGCTTAGTTTGTATGGAATCACTTTATATCAAAATTGAGATTTCCACATATTCAGGCAACTTTCTCAGGATAATTTAAAATTTCTAGCTGGATATCCATGCTATGTTAATGAAAGATATTATACAAATCAAGTTTATATCCAATAAACATTTTTATATTTATCAAATAATAGAGACAAGTAAGAAAAGCTAGCATTAGGGAGATTTTTTAATATCAGCATGGAGTAAATTTATAAAAATTAGTTCTTCTACTTGTTCCTACTAAAATAATTTTTCCAAATACTAGTGTATTTAATTTTACAAATCAACTCAAGTAGGATGTAATATGGGTGACCAGAGAGAAGATTTAACAGTTCATTGCTAATAATTGCTTCTTATCTACTTCTCCAATGTATATAATCATTCAATATTGTTTTCGATTAATTTATACAGACAACTATGCATGTAAGTATATCTAAATTATTTAACAGAATGTTAATTTTTATAGGAAGCTCAAATTTAATAAGTTTTCTGTTTTGTTTTTGTGTTTTGTTTTGGATCCACACCCAGCAGTACTCAGAGGTTACTCCTAATACTGAGCTCAAAAATTACTCCTGGGGCCCGAGAGATAGTATGGAGGTAGGGCGTTTGCCTTTCATACAGAAGGATGGTGGTTCGGATCCCGGCATCCCATATGGTCCCCTGTGCCAGCCAGAGCGATTTTCTGAGCATAGAGTCAGGGGTAACCCCTGAACAGTGCTGGGTGTAACCCCCCCCCAAAAAAAAATTACTCCTGGGGCCGGAGAGATAGCATGGAGGTAAGGTGTTTACCTTGCATGCAGAAGATCTGTGGTTTGAATCCCGGCATCCCTTATGGTCCTCCAAGCCTTCCAGGAGCGATTTCTGAGCATCAAGCCAGAAGTAACCCCTGAGCGCTGCAGGGTGTGACCCAAAAATAAAAAACAAAAACAAAAAAAAATTACTCCTAAAAGGCTCTTGGACAATATGGGACGACAGCAAGCAAACCCGTGCCCATTTAGGGCAAGGCAAACACCTTACCCAATGTTCTATTGCTTCAGCTGGAAAAATTAATTTCTTTACACTAAGATTTGCTTATTACATTACATTGCTTGAAGAAATAACACAATATATTTTATGAAACTGACATAAACTAAAATATCCTAGGCCATACACAATATTTTCTTATTTCTCAGGAGAAAGAACTACTCATATACACATCATAAAATGTAACTGCTCTGATTTTCAATAAAGACACAAATTTCCCTCACACTTTCTGTGAGAGAACAATATTTTGTTGTTCGAAGAGACAAATAAATTAGAATTCAAAAGAGATAAAATCAAATTTAAAATAATCTAGGACAGTGATTTCAAAATTGAATTACTCATTCTTTTTCCTAAAACACCTTATGTTGTAACATCTGGAAAGTTATGTGGGAGCAATTTGTATTTAGAAGGAAAATACATTTTCTATTAGAGAGTTGCAAATTCAGAGGTCAAAGGATATCCATGAGATTGAGAGCAATATATCTCTGCAACTCCGTAGAAATTTGCATGGTTCTACAGTTTGGGCACTTTAGAGTTTTTGAATTTTCTCTTTCTGCCACCCTCTTTTCCTGGAGATATTCTGAAGCAAGTCAAGTTCTATTCTGAAGAGTTCTTCAGTTTTGTAATGCCCCACTATAAAGGAAATAAAATATTTTCTATTTCTTCAGTGTGGGCCACCTAGAAGAATTTCAGTTCAGTTTCTGCTGTAGCCCAACAACTACAGTCTAAGTATGACCCTTAATTTGGTGTCTTTGTCTTTTAACAATATTAATAAACAAACTGATTTCCCTCTAAGAGTTTTAATGTCGGTTATATATTAAGAGGGGATAAAAGCAGCTGAGCAGGAAAAAAAATCCTGAATTTATGTATTCCAGTAATCTGTAAAACATGTATTACATTTTCTTTTTTTTATTTCTTTTTTGGTTTTTGGGTCACACCCGGCAGCGCTCAGGGGTTACTCCTGGCTCCATGCTCAGAAATTGCTCCTGGCAGGCACGGGAGACCATATGGGGCACCAGGATTCGAACCGATGACCTTTTGCATGAAAGGCAAATGCCTTACCTCCATGCTATCTCCCGGGCCCCTGTGTTACATTTTCTTAAACCCTTTCCCCCTTAATTTTTTTATTCTATGTCCTTCTTCTACCCATAGCCTGTGGCAATGGTGTTCTGGGGAAGCAAGAAGATGAAAGGAAGTAATGAGACAAGCTGAGAGTCAGGTGTCTACAGTAAGTAGGGTCCATAAAGCAGTTGACAGAGTTTAAACACATTTCTAGTAATTATATTTTCTCCAAATAAAATACTAAAAAGTTATCTTGAATTTATACTTTCTTAATATTTAAATTTATTCTAATTAGGATAGTACAGTGTGATATCTACAATTATTTTATCCCATTGCATGTTTTTCTTTATGCATACACACAAGATTGTATAAAAGCGTAATCAAATCTGCATATATTTCAACACAACTATTTTCCTAAATAACAGCTTGAAAAAAAGAACTATTAACCATAGTATTCTGTGAACATCTCCTTTGCAATGAGAACAAGATTCAGAAAATGTATTTGAATTCCTTACCTTGTTGCTTCATCCCCACTCTATCTACCTTCTGTTCCACATCCTTAGTCTTCCTGTCAGGATGGTGAAGCACTGACCATAATCAAAGCAAACCACTGCATACCCAGTAAGATACACGTGGGAGATTGGAGTGGAATAAAAAATGGGTTCAGAATGGTTCACTGATAAGCAAAAACTTGAAAAAAATATTTTGGACAGGTACAAATTTAAGATAAGTCACATAGGGATGTCTCAAGACCTTTTTCCACTGTGAGGAAAAAAGGACACAAAAGAAGATAGTCTCCTCTCCTTGTTATTTTACATGCTTTTGTATGCATTTCTAGTTTCTGCCTAAGCTGATTATTTATTGACATAAAATTTGTGGACCTGGATACATGTTGGGACACAATAAATCACTTATTAATAGGAATTATCACTTTTGAGCTGTCAATTGTTTTCATAGGAAAATCTTCTCAATGTTTTTCCCCATTTTTTATACTTATGACTAATTTCAGATTTGTAAAATGATAATTGTGTTGCCTTGAAGCTGTTAGAACATTTAAATCACTAATAGCAGCTATGCTCTTTTTAAATAAATTATGATAGTTAGACAGCAAAATAACAAGTTTTAAGAAAGCCACATGTGATTTTAAGTCAGCTGCTTAATAAAAAAGCAGGTATTTAGATTTGTCTTTTATTTCCTCAAAAAATATAAACCAGGTAAGGTTTAATTGTAGTCATTTCTTTAAGTATCTTTATTCTTTCTGGAATAGTTACTACAGTAGTCAGATTTCAATAGTTTGTCACTTACAGTAAAAAACAACATGTGTAAGAGAATCCTCTCCTGTTAGCATAAAGTTTCCCTAGTGAACACAGTCATTTTAAGATATATTACTTATTAATATGCCTTGCCTGTGGAGGTATATGCAGCATATACATAAAATTATTGATTATATATGTAATTCAGGCATTCATAAACTCAGGATGACCTTTTCCTTTCCATGCTATTAATAGTAATTTTCCTCACAGTAAATTTTGGTAAAAGCATACCAAAAGGAAACACGGCATTCAATACTCAAATAGAACACCTTCTTATTACTAGGCTATTTCTCAACCACATTCAGGATTGCAAGCATCTGGGGTAGATAGAGTTGATGACTTGACATGGTGTCAAGTACTTACAGGATTCTGGATGACTAAGCATCTTTATTTAACTCCCATGCTGCTAACCTCACATGGGAAAGGGCCTGAGAAGGTTAATATAAACATTATATGCTTCCTTCCAGCCACAGCAGAATCCCACATCTGGTGAGGCAACTCATTCTACAGTCAAAACTCAAAGGACATTTGCTCTGTGAAGGTCAGGATAATTTTATGAGAACCAGGCACGGGGCATTGACATGGAGCTCAGAGAAAAAGAGAAATTGTTGTATGTGAACTGTTTGGGTAATAAAAAGGAGCATGTGTGTGAGGCCTGGACCCTCTGTAGTAGTCATTAAAGGTCTCAAAAAAATTCTATCCATACTACATCGACAAGCAAATTGTAAAGAAACATGGCAGTGATAAAATTTCGAAGTACAATGATTTTAAGTGAGCAAAAGTCATGAATTAGAAAATCCATTCATACTTTTGTTTGTTTGTTGATAGGTAACTTTGTGTTATTTTTATAGTCAAGTATTGCTACAAATTGATTCAAGTCATCATCCCAACTTACTGCTCTGGACATGTGTAAGAGGACATTTGAATTATAGAAAATAGGAACTTATGGTTGTTAGAAAGTTGGTTGTTAGAATAATTGTTGTAGAAATCACTCAAAACTTTAAAACATTCATAGGTCTCAAAAGTAATAAGAATTCAAGTTAGACACCTCATAGTTAGCTGAATGAGACAAACTCAAAAGCCCAGTGAGATAATACTCTCTTTAGATATTCGACAAACTCCCCTACATCATACTATTTTTCTTAAATGTTCTTATTCTCTACACTTGAGCCTCCCCACATTTTTGGCAATGCAATTTAAGTTTTGCTTTGTATTCCCTTTTAAAAAAAGGAGAAAAAACTATTTCAAAAAATTTCTCAGTATAGGGCCAATACAGAAGTTAAGGTGCTTGATTTGTATAAGCGACTGTCCCAGAGTTGATCCTTGACACTATAGAAAGTTCCCTGAGCCTTTTTTGGACTGATCCATGAGCATAGAGATAGAAAGTATCCCTAAACATTGCAACCATTTAGAGGTCCCTCGTCAAAATAATTATTTTCCATAGTCAAAGCTTTATGTTAAAATTTAGCTATTTTTTTACTCTTAATTTCTTTTAATGTACCATTTTATAAAACTGTGTATGCTTTAGGGTAGTTTCCTACATTTTCAAAATTTTAAAATGTATGTTGTCACAATATTACCACTTACCAAAATTATTCCAGCACTAACAATTGGACCTATCCCATTTTACTTTCCTCAACCCCTACATATTTTTCACCTCAATATTTCAGTTAGAGTTATTTTTTTATTTAACCTGCCAGATCCCTTACTTGGCTTCTTTCATATAAATAATAGTATCTGCCATTTATATTTTAAATTCTAACTTACTTTACTCAGTAAGAAGATCTCTCCTTCAGTTTCATCTTTATTGTCACAAAAATATTTATTTTTCAGTAGACTCTTTTCTATAAGTATGCATGTTCTTCATCTTTCTGGTTTTGAATTCCTTGTTATAGATATATGTGAAGTTTTATTTTTATGCTTTCCTTTCTCTACTATTCAATTTTGAGATCACTGAAAATTTAGGTTATTTCCAGATCTTGGTTATTGCAAGATGTGTTCCAGTTAATATCATTTGACTACTACTTGTGCTTTTACAATAGAAAATTAGAATAGAAAATAATGTGTTATATAATGGATACTATTTTAATTAATAATTTAATTAATCTACATGTTTTATTTTCATTTCAGACTGGGCATGTTTATATGCCAACCAACTGTGTGAGCGTTTTCTATATCCTTGCCAGAATTTATATACAAATATTTAGTAGAGAACATCATTACAATTGTTAACTCATATCTAATTTTGTTTTGAAATTGAATTTCTTATAAGTGAAATGAACATTTGAAAAATCTTATTGTATGTCTATATGTAATCCACAGCAGCTTATTTTCTACTGTTCTTTGCATTGTTTAATGTGTCCCAATTACTTAATAGGCTATTTTTATTACATTTAAATTTTGTGATTTCTTATAAATTTTGCAAAGAAGTCCATAGTTACATGTATAGTAGATTAATAAATATCTTATTGAGTAAAATATATTTTAATTTTTATGAGTTTAATAAACAATTACAAATAGTTTTTATGAAACTAACATCATCCTGATACCAAAAGGAGACAGAGATGCAATCAAATGGGTAGAGATCTTGTCAAATATTTTCTCTCTATCTATTGATATGGCAGTAAGTTTTTATTTTTCTTTATATTTATGTGATGTATTACATTTATTGACATATATATTAAATCATTTTTATCACAAAGATGAATCATACTTGAATGTGGCATACAATCATTTGATGTATTGTTGGTTTTCTAATAGTTTGTTGAGAATCACTACATCTATGTTTATTAGAGATATAGATCTATAATTTTCATTTTGCTTGATGTTATCTGCTTTGGGTTTTAGAATAATAGTTGTCTCATAAAAAGTTTTTAGGAGGAATCTTCTTTCTTTAACTTGTTATAAGATTTGAAAACGATTGGAAGAACGTCTTCCTAAATGGTTTATAAACCAATAAATTTTTCTGGGACTGGGCTTTTGTTCTGAGAGAAATTTTGGCTATAATCTTGTTTTCTTTGATAGTAATTAACCTGTTCCATTGCTTTGTTTCCTTTTGGTTCAAGCTTAGGAGGTTATTGGAAACACAAGACAAAATAAAAGAAAACAAAAAAACCTACCCATTTTTATTCATTTTATTTATGCCAGTTACATGGCATAAAGATTTTCAAAGTAATCCTTGATAATCCTTTGAATTTCTGTGGTGTCCGTTGCCACATTTACTTTTTAATTAATGGTTCATTTTATTAAGGTTTTCTCTATTTCTATTTTTGTGAACCTTGCTAGTAAACCATCAATCTTGTTTGATAACTTTCAAAAATGACTTTTTTCATTTCTATAGTCTTTTAAAATATTTTTTTAGTTTCCATTTAACTAATTATGCTCTAAGTTTTATTACTTCCTACTGCATGCTTTGGGTGTCTGGGTTTGGTCTTTTACGAGGTGCTAAGTCTGTGCAGTCTGGTTATTTAGTGGGCCCCTTCTTCCTTCCTAATGAACTCTTTCATTGCTATGAACTTACCTCTTAATACCGTGTTTGCTGTGTCTTATATAAACCAGTATCCTATATCTTCAATTTCATTTGCTTCCAGAAATCTTTTGATTTCCTCTGAATGCCCCTCTAACCAGTTCTTTTTTCAGTAGTAAGTTGATTAATTTCTATTTATTTATTTTATAGAGATACGTTTTATAACACAGTTTGTAGTCTATCTTTGAGAATGCCTATGTACACTGGAGAAATATATTCAACTTTGAGGTATGAAAAGTTCCTTATATGTGTTCTAATCCCTTATCTTTTATTTCTTCTTTGAAAGCTAGTACTACCTTATTGAGTTTTAGACGAGTTGATCAATCTAGAGAGTTGATGACATATATTGAAAACTCCAACTACTAGTGAGCTTCTGTAAACATTTTTCTTAAAGTGTGTTTTCAGAATTTTAAATTTCTGTTGCTAAATTATTAGGTATATAAATAATTAAAATATATGTTCATCTTAATTTCTATATCCTTTGATGATTAAAAAATACAATACCTGTGGGGTTTTTTCCTCTTCTTCCTCAAAGACCCTGTGGTCTGATAAAAGTATAGTCACCTTTATTTTTATCTTTTTCTATTTTCTAGAGATCTCATGCCTCCCATCTTGGAGCCAATAAACCTCTAGAAATCTAGTTAATTTTCTTCTAGCTGATGTTTTCTTCAGCTACTATATCTGTGTTGTAAAGACTTGTTTGTGTTTGTTTTATAATTTTAGCTACCAAACTCTTTAGTTCTGTCACTTCTAAATGTTTTTCCAACACCTCATATTTCTTATAGTGGTATCATTGTTTCTTTCCAAAATACCCTCACTATGTTCTCTCTAATATCCTTATAAGATAAGTTATTGAGCTGGCTAGTTTTGGTCACATTTTTCAAACTACGCTCTTCACTCACAGAACATAATGAGGTTCTATGTTGCTTATCCATTGAGTCAGCTGCAGTCCTGAGTAGAGTCTTTCTAGTTCACCATCTGTTCCTCCCTCTCTCCAAGCTTTGGAAGCTCCCTAAGGGATTCAAATGAGTGTTTTTCTCTCCTTTCCCTTTCAGAGCTTTCTAATCAATTGGCTATTTTTAACCGCTGTTTCACATTTCCTTAATGGTGTCGCTCAAGGTCATTGGTACTGCCTCTCCTTGTGATTTCTTAATTCTATGGCTGTGAGTTTTTGAGGGAATAGGTAATTGGATCTATGGATTAATTTATTATTAGCCTGACACTATTGAGGGGACCCAAGTCACTTCAAAGCTTATGGGTTCACTACAGGAATCTCAAGTGTGTCCATGTGCAGTAACAGGGCAAGAAGAATCTTGTGGCTCTGTGGATTTCTGAGGAAACTCAAAGATTATACTGTGGTCCTTGAGAACAGAGCAAAGGAGATGCTCTGATCATCAGGTCTATTCCCTTGGCTTTCATATGCTCCAATAAGAGATAAGAACAAGACAGCTACAATCTTTATGATGTGATGTGAGTCATATAAAAATAGTTGCATTTTCATAGGTTTTACAGTTTATATTTCTTTATTTTCTAGCTTTTGCCTAATGTTCTCTAGCTAGAATAAAAATATTAAGCTAAATAGTATTTGTAAAAATGGTCATCCTTGTCTTATTCCTGAACTTAAAGAAAATATATAATTTATTTTAGTTAGTTAAGGAAAATATATTCTTTATTTTAGTTACTGTGTATGATTTAAACAGTTTTTGTGCTATTTATTGATTTTACCATGCTTATCTATATTTTTTCTATCTCATTTAGTTTAGGGTTTAAAAATAATAAATCACCATAGGATCTTGTTTATTTTTAAATATTTTATTAATATAATCTTAAGATTTCTTTGTGTATCTTTTGGCCCACTCCAGATAGCACTCAGGTCTAACTCCTAGCTCTTCACTCAGGTATCACTACTGTCAGGGCTTAAGGAACCATGCAGGAAACTGGAAATTGATTCTAGGTCAGCCACGTGCAAGTCAAGAAACCTATATGATCTACTATTATTCTGATCCTAAATCATATATAATTTCTTTTTTCTTTTGCTCATATCTAATATATTTTATTTGTTAGCAATGACATGTCTGAGCATCCTTTAAATAAATTCCAATTGTTTATGATGGATGATTGGTTTAAAACATAATTGAGTTCTGTTAGCTAATATTCATGTTGAAAATACTTGAAACTATATTTAAGGACATTCATGTACAGTTGGGGTGTGTGTAATAGGCCTATCGGTATTTTCATCACAATCATTTTGTTTTTGTAAAACATGCTTGGAAGAAATTATTTTTCTATAATTGTTTGGAAGAGCATCAATAGGATAGGCAATTGATCTGGCTTTTATTAGAAGGGGAGAGTTTTGATTAGTGTTTTAATATTCTTTCTTGTAATTGTTATTCAGGTTTTTCATGTCTCTCAATTCAATCCTGTAGTTTTAAGACTCTTATTTATTTTTTTATTTTAAATAATTTTATTTATTTATTTATTGGTTTTGGGGCACAACCAGTGATGCTTAGGGGTTACTCCTGGCTCTGTACTCAGAAATGTTTCTTGGCTTGGGGGGTGGGCATATGGGACATGAGGGAATCAAACAGTTCTCTGTCCTAGGCCAACCCCATGCAAAACAAACACCCTACTGCTTGGGATCCTTAAATAAATTTTTATTGTGACCAATGGGAATTACAAGTATTTCTCAGTTATATTTTAGGTACATAGTGACAGTAAATTCGGGCCATTCCCACCATCTGTGTCATCCTCCCTCCACCCCTGTTCCCAACATGCATCCCACACACCACCACCCACCCCTTGCGCCCTGGACAGCTAAAGTAACAGGTCCCATTTGTATATAGCTTGTTATAGATTGGGTATTTTGATTCTGATCTCATGGACTTTAGGTTTGGTATTTAGGTCTGAGCATTTTTTATTTCCACTTGCGATTTTTGCTCTTGGTACTATCCACTTTTTTCACCCTCAATTTATGAGGCAGAACAAGATGATTCAAGTTTGGTGGGTCCGTTGGAAAGAAATCTGGGAAGAGCCCTTATAGAAGCTATAAATATAAAATAATAGAAAGCAAAAGAAAAAAATAAGCAATAACAAAAAACCACCACCGCAGTAAAAAACAACAAGGCAACAACAGAAAGAACAGAAAACGGAAGTGGGGCTGGTGTTGCAAGATTTTGTGGGTTTTGTTTGTTTGTTTGATTTTGCATAGGCACAGTAAGCGATGGGAAAATTGGAAAGCAAATTTCTTTGGCCTAAGAGATACAGGGTTTCTCCACTTTTGAAGATACTGTCATGGTATCAGACATACTGCCATCCAAGTACTAACCAGGCCCAACCCTGCTTAGCTTCCGAGATCAGACGAGATTGGGCGCTTTCAGGGTGGTATGGCCGTAGACCAGACATACTCATAATCAAACCCCAAGGTCTTTTCATGGTGCTAGGAAACATTTTGCTTACTTGTGGTTAGCAAAATCAGTCCTCCATAATTAGTGTTCTTGTTATTTGCACAAGTCATAGGATGAAATCTAGGATAAAGTTTTTCTTTATGATTCCAGAAGTTCTGCTCTATCACAGTTGTTGTAGTCAGTCTTCTATAATTACTGATCTTGAATTTTTGTACAGATCCTAGCATGAAGCTTAGGATAGAAGACACTTATTTATAAGCAATTTTCCATTACTATTGGTTCCACAACTTATTGACATAATTTTTTCAGATTTAATTTATTTGTATTTTTCAGTGTTTTATAAATCTAATTTATATCAAATTTTATTGCTTAAAATTTCCTATTTTAATGAATATAGATAATTGTCCACTTTGATTATCATATCAAAGATACAGCTTTTAATATCATTCAGGTTCTTTTTCTATGGAGGCATCAGAAGTCTGTCATGCACAAGTTCTGGTATCATTTCTTATTTCAACATCATTATAATATGATGATATATATGATGGTATATAATATGGATGATTTGTTGTGGTTTTTTTATGGATAAGTTTTTGTGGTCATGAATTTTAGCACTGCACTGACTGCTGTCAGATATTTAGATACATGCCGACTGTGATACCAGTGCTCCCAAAAGTTTGGGTTGCAATCATAAGCTTTGCAATTGTAAATGCATATTGTCCAGTACGGTATAGAAATTATGGATAACTATAATAGGTTTGAATGAGAATTTGAAACTGCTAAAGTTTCAATCCCAACCGGTGATGGGACATATAGTGAAGAGCTAGCAAAACAAAGAATCTTGATGGCCATCAGTTGTCAAGGCATACGTGGGATTCTTTCCATGAGTTCAAGGATTTAGGAAATTCATTGAGTGCATACTGATACACAGAATGTGACTCACTTGCAAGTAGTAAAGTCAAGTCTAGAAGAGTTTAACTTCTTTCAGGAGTTAGTACAACAAAGAGCCCTTTCTTTACTCCTCTAGCATAGTTATTTTTAGGTGCAAAAGAAGCTTCTCTCCTTGTTTTCCCTTCAGATTAGTTACTAAATGAAGTTTGTTAAAGTTTTCATTAACCAGTGCTATTATAAATGTTGGACAAGGTTAACTCTGATTCCATTTCATACTCTATAATTCCTGGCCTCTTTTTCCAATGTTTTAAGTTTAGCATATTGTTTTTCGGTGTCTAGTTCAACATCACACCCTCCATCTCTGGAAGTCCTTCTTAAATGCATCTTGTTGCCCTATATCTTGGCAAAGATCTTAGTCTGCTCTCTGCTTAAATTCCTTTATTCTGAAAGACATATTATTCTGGAAGATATATTCCTCCAGGTTTCATGAGGGTTTCTTTTTAGAGTAGACAAAAATTTTGCTATGGAGTTTCTCTGATTATGAACAATGGTAAGCTTTAGTTATCCCTGTTTGACCATCTCATTGTGTTCTTGATGACACTAAAATTTTATAAATGATTTTTTTATTTTAAATAAATGATATTTAACAAATGATCTAAACATTGAAAAGTTATGTGATCGCTTTTCCTAATGTGATCTTGGATTTTATTAAACCAACATTCATTAAGATGCAGCCCAAAAGTCATTTCTATCTGCAATTTACATTTCTATTATTCAATTGTCCTTTAAAGTACAAGATAAACTACACAATTGCTAAAAAACATTAATGTATAATATCAATAAAGGGTATGTACGTTGTTCTCATGCAAACATTTACAAGGACATAAGGTATTCTGTTAGAAAAATTGTCATTATAATGAGCACTGAAAATAAAAAAAATAAAGTTCTTGAAAGAAGGCTTACTTATATATTTTAAACAAAGAGGAACTGCAGTGGTAGTAAAACAGGTAGAGCACTTGCCTTCCTTTCTGATGAACTGGATTCAATCCCAAGCAACCCCTATAGTCTCACTCAGGAGTGATCAATAGTGATCCTTGAACACAGATCCAGAAGTAAGCCCTCAGTACAATCAGGTGTGCATCCCCACACCCCTCCAAATAAAAGTGATAATCTCAGGTTTCTGAAAAGCCTTATAGACCTAGAGCTTATAATTTGCATACGGAGTCTTACATCAATGCCAAATGCTTCAAGATCTTCTAGATATAGCAGGATATGACTCTGATGCTACCCAACACACTCAAACAGCACCACATTTCCAGACCCAAGCACCAAACAATACCATACATCTGGTCCTCATATTGCACATGCTACAATTATATTTATTTATATGGTTTTTGGGCCAAACCCTGTGACACTCAGGGGTTACTCCTGGCTATGTTCTCAGAAATTGCTCCTAACTTGGGGGACCTTATGGGACACCAGGGATCGAATCATGATCCATCCTAGGTTAGCATGTGCATGGCAAATGCCCTGCTGCTTGCACCACAGCTTTAGACCCGGACAATTATATTTGTACCTTAATTTTTTCCAATTTGAGTATTTCTGAGTCTGTGGTGAAGAACTTATGAAGTTTGTGACCTAGAATAAGATTTATATTTATTCAATATTCTGTTTGCATCCACATTTTAT
The DNA here is from genome assembly GCA_004027635.1 of Crocidura indochinensis. NCBI lineage: Eukaryota > Metazoa > Chordata > Mammalia > Eulipotyphla > Soricidae > Crocidura > Crocidura indochinensis. The sequence goes on from PVKC010002288.1 coordinate 33,267, forward strand.
GTTTGAAAAGTAGAAATCTGGAGAGTTTATTTTGCATCTTTTATAAGTTTTTGAAATCGTTTTATATTTTAGAGTTAATATTTTTCTGTGCAACATTTTTGCTTAAATATAGTAATTTAGTTCAAATTTATATTTGCATATTTTATTTTATGATGCTAGTGAACTTATTGTTAATCTATGAAATTGCAGGGTATATTTTTCTACCAAAATTGGAAAAAAAAAGAAAACATGAGCAAAAACATGGAGTTCTGTTCAGATTTTACTTATTATATAAATTAGAAAAGATAGAACAAGTTTTAGTGTTAAACACATAGTTTTATGGGGGAGCTGAAGCAATAATGAGGGTAGGTATTTTTTACTGTTCTAATATCCACTCAGAAATTTATCCCTGCAACACATATAGATTCCCCAAGTTGTCTTGGGGTATCCTTGTGCTCACTATCAGGATCAGGCCCTGGGCAAGCCTAAGTAAAATTGTGTGTGCCTGTAAAACTGAAGCAATAGCAACAACAACTACTACTACTACTACTACAGCAACCACCATATGAGTTGGAAAGATTGTGTAGCAGGAAGGGAGCTTGATTTGTATATAGTTCTTTCAGTTGTATACCCATTCTACATGTGATCCCCTGAGGAGAAACCCAGGAGTAATCCCTGAGCATATACTGTTATGGCTTACTGGTAGATCTTTTATAATCTTCTGTGCTCACAAGCTCTCTTGTTTAATATGTGGGTGAGGGTCAGTAGAGATCTAAATTAATATCCTAAACGTTAGAACTTTTAATTTACTGTGAATCTAATCTTGGGAGGTTCAACTTTCCTTTCTACATATATCTAGTTTTGTTGCTAACTCAAATATAAAATTCAATAGTGTATGTTGTTATTAACAAATTAGATATTACTTGTGAAAGTACTGTCTTCTCTTCATACAATTCTCTTCTCACACAATTTTATTTTATTTTTATTTGTTTATTTATTTTTCATTTTAGGGCGATACCCAGTGACTCCTGGTTATGCACTCAGAAATCACTCCTGGGTTGGGGGACCATATGGGTCTCTGGGGCATCTAACCAAGGTCTGTCCTAGGTTTGCCCAAGGCAAATGTCCTAACACTTGCGCCACTGCTCTGTCCCCTTCTCACAATTTTCTACTCCTCTTCATCTTACTTTAGGATATGTTTGTGTTCTTGTAAAATAAGAAAAAAACACAAGAAGGGGCCCGGGAGATAGCATGGAGGTAAGGCGTTTGCCTTTCATGCAAAAGGTCACCGGTTCGAATCCCAGTGCCCCATATGGTCCCCCGTGCCTGCCAGGAGCAATTTCTGAGCATGGAGCCAGGAGTAACCCCTGAGCACTGCCGGGTGTGACCCAAAAACCACACACAGAAAAAAAAATACAAGAAGAAAATAGTTAATTGACTTCTGTTTGAATTGTAGTAAGGCAAAATCGTATTTTAAGTTTAAAAGTAAATGGAATAATACATATAATCCTATTAAGTAATAAACTTAATATATAATAATCTAACCCCCCCCAGTATAAAGTTAGCATGTTTGAAAATAAATTAAAAAATTTTTAAAGAAATATAAATGAAAAACAATAATATTACCAAAAAGTAAATAACCTTATAAAATAGATTATTTAACATTTATGATGGTACATGCCAGATTTTAACACATACTTTATGTATATTTATGATAAGAAAGTCATATTTAATAGTTTGTTTGAATTCAATCATGTTAGCAGCCTTATTATTAGCAGATTATGCATCTCAATTAAAATGTTTCAAGTGAAGACAAGAGCATTGAAATGTATATGCACCTCTAAAACTTGTTTTTATCCCAATATCCAGGTTGTTGGTAATTATTAAGAAACATAAATTACTAATGCATTTAATTCAATAACTCCACTTTTAGAGCTGAAACACCTGTATAACAAATCATTTGAATGTATATAAAGGGAACTGGTCAAATTATTTATGAAATGATCTGTAATACATTTGAATATTTAATAACATGAACAGATATACAAAAATAGCTTTTATTTTACAAAGTATTGTATTAAATTACACATATTTATTGCATAATTTAATATGATTATTACCCTATCAATTTATATCCATCTTTATCATGTTTCTTTCTTTTTTTTGGGGGGGGGTCACACCCGGCAGTGCTCAGGGGTTACTCCTGGCTCCATGCTCAGAAATTGCTCCTGGCAGGCACGGGGGACCATCTGGGGCACTGGGATTCGAACCGATGACCTTTTGCATGAAAGGCAAACGCCTTACCTCCATGCTATCTCCCAGGCCCCTATCATGTTTCTAAAGGTTTTATCTTGATATTAGGTTCATGATTGTTTTACTTTATATTAGGAAGGTATTACACTTTATTCAGTGATAATATGTTTTAAATGTAAGCCATGCACACAAAAGTGAGATGTGTTACTATAGTATGCTTTTTTATTTATTTATTTATTTTGGTTTTTGGGTCACACCCACCAGCGTTCAGGGGTTACTCCTGGCCCATGCTCAGAAATTGCTCCTGGCAGGCACATGGTACCATATGGGGCACCGGGATTCAAACTGGTACCTTTTGCATGAAAGGCAAATGCCTTACCTCCATGCTATCTCCCAGGCCCCATATAGTATGCTTTTTAACATTAGTCATTTTTCTGTAATTCAATATTAATCAACAGATTAATATTAAAATTATACTTATTGGGATTGGATAATTATTGCAAAAGATAATGTGGTAGCGCCTTGCACAAAACTGACCAGATTTTGATCCCCGCACCCCATATGGTTTGTGTACTCTGAAAGCACCAATTGTGTAAAAAGTTATTTCTTAAAAATCTTCTAATTCACATTAACCTGCCTCCCCTAGACATTTCAAAAATTATAAAATATATATTCTGGAGAGTAAGGAAAGTTTAAAAATAGTAACAATAATCCATCAATCCTAGTTTTATTCTCCTACAGATTGATACTAGATGTCAAATAAAAATACACTTCCAGGGCCAGCGGTTTTGCTGGAGGTAAGGTGCCTGCCTTGCCTGCGCTAGCCTAGGATGGACCGCGGTTCGATCCCCCGGTTTCCCATATCGTCCCCCAAGCCAGGAGCGACTTCTGAGCGCATAGCCAGGAGTAACCCCTGAGCGTCACCGGGTATGGTCCAAAAACCAAAAAAAAAAAAAAAATACACTTCCAACTTCCTTTACAGAAACTAGCCTAGATGGACCATGATTCATTATATCTAAAAGGCTTTGAGCTAAATCTTAGCTAAATTATTTGGACTACTTTATAAAATCAATACCCCCAATATCATGTTTTTAGTTTCTTTGGTTTTGATTTTTGCGAAACACCCAGTAGAGCTCTTCCTAATTCTGTGGTCAAATATAACTCCTGGTAAACTCAGGGATCTAAAAGAATGCAAGGGACCGAAATGTGCTAAATTCCCTATCTGCTCTTCTATCATTTCTGCTCCTCAAAATCATGGCTTTTTAATAATAATAATGATTAATCATCATTATTAATTATAAAATGTATTATTAATAATTATTAGCTGATAATTATATCATTCTGGGGCCCCACTCGATGATACCCAGGGGTTACTCCTGGCTCTACATTCAGAGGGGGTGTACTTTTTAGGACTATAACCCAACTGCAAACATGTCTAGAATCATGGTATTTAAAGGAAGAACAAAAAAGAAGACACTCCTGGCAGACTTGGGGGGCCATATGGAAAGCCAGAATTGAAAAATGAGTTAACTGAGTGCAAGGTAAGCTCCCTACTGACTGAGCTATTGTTCCAAACCCTCAGTATCCTGTTTTAAATTTTTTTTTATTCCTATTTCTTTGGGACACAGCTGATAACAAAATCCTTTTTCCTTTGAAGAAACTCCTACAGAAGAAAACCTGTCTTCTTGTTTTTGTGAATGTCAATTATTTTATTTGTTTAGGGGGTCAAACCCTGTGGTACTCAGGAATTTTTTCTTCCCCCACCCCCTCAGGATTTATTTTTGACTCATTTTATGAATCAAGAGAGACCATATGTTACCTGGTATCAAATATAGGTTAAAATCATACAAGGCAAATTCCTATTCCCTATTCCTTCTATTTTCTATAGATCAAAAGGCTAACCAGCTGTCTTAACATTGTGTATTAAAGAGAATTTCCTTTCTCCACATCATAATCTATTTTATATATTAACTGTCCACATGTTAGATGGATTATCTTTGTGCTCTTAATTCTACTTAATCTCCATTGATCTAGCAGATTTTCTCTATTCCAGTATCCATTCATTTGATTGCTATCAAGTTTTATTATAGCTTGAAATCAGACATTGGACACTAGTTTCTTTTATTCAGTCATCTGTTCTTGGGCACTTGGATTATTTCCAGACTTGGGCTAGTGTTAATAGTGCTCCAATGAAAACAGGATTACTTTTGTTTTCTGCATTGTATTTTTGGAACCTCGACCTATATACTAGAGTGAAATTGAAATATCATATGTACATTTAACTCCTAACTTTTTGTTTGCTTTACTTTTGCTTAATTGGATCACTATGAGATAGTTAAAAGATTTTGATGGGCCCGGAGAGATAGCACAGCGGTGTTTGCCTTGCAAGCAGCCGGTCCAGGACCAAAGGTGGTTGGTTAGAATCCTGGTGTCCCATATGGTCCCCCGTGCCTGCCAAGAGCTATTTCTGAGCAGACAGCCAGGAGTAACCCCTGAGCACCGCCGGGTGTGACCCAAAAACCAAAAAAAAAAAAAAAAAGATTTTGATAGCTGATTTTCAGTCATAAATGTTACAACACGCATTCCATACCAGTGGACTCTTCCTAACACCAATATCTCCACTTTCCCACCCCTTAGCCTGCCTCTCTAGCAAACCCTTCTCTTTCTCTTGCTCTATCTCTTTCACTCTATTTTTCTTCCTCACCTTTTTACGTTTTCAGACTCTGTGTTTTTTGTTTGTTTGTTTTGTTTTGTTTTGGGGGGGTTACATCCGGCCAGTGCTCAGGGACCACTCTTGGCTCTGCGCTCAAAAATCGCTCCTGACAGGCTTGGGGGACCATATGAGATGCTGAAATTCGAACCACCATTTTTCTGCATGCAAGACAAACACCCTACCTCCACGCCATCTCTCTGGCCCCACGTCTCTGTAATTTTTTATTATTGTTACAAAAAAGGTACTATGCATACCACTTTACCATTTTTCAGAACTTAATTCTTGTCCAGTGTGAACATTTTTAGCTCTCACAGTCATAATGTTTCCATCTATAACCTAAATTCACTCTACACCCGCTTTGTGCTAAGTTCAAACCATTTGCCAATCCCTCAAGAGCCTCAATATTTATTGCCTTTGGCTATTCTCACACTATGCTTTTAATACACCACATATGGCTACAATCATCCCATGATTATTCTCTCAGATTCATTTCACTCAGCATGATAATCTTCATATCTTACTAGTGCTTCAGTGAACTCTTCTATGAAGATACTTTTCTGCATTGTGTCTTTGGTCACCTTTTGAATATTCCCAGGAGCAGTAGAGGTGGGTTGAATGGAAGCTCAATTTTTAGTTTGTTGAGGAATGTCTACATTGTTTTCCAAAAGGCTAGACAATTTTGACAAACACAACAGTGAATGAGAGTCACTTTCTTTCTGCTTTCATGTCAGCATTTTTTGTTCTTGTACGTCTTGCTGTGTGTCAGCCTCTATAGGATGACATATTTCATTGTTGTATTGATTTACATCTCCTAATGATCGATACTGTGGAATATTTTTAATGCACTTGTTGTCATTTTGTATTTTCTTTTTGAGGAAGTTTATGTTCATATCTTCTTACCATTTTTGAGAAGTTGAATGCTTTTCTTTTTTCTTTTTTTTTTATTTTATGTTTTTTTGATCACACCCAGTAGTGCTTAGGGGTTAATCCTGGCTCTATGCTCAGAAATCGCTCCTGGCAGGCTCGGGGACCATATGGGATGCCGGGATTCGAAACACTGTTCTTATGCATGCAGTGCAAATGCCATACCTCCATGCTATCTCTCCAGCCCCTGAATGCTTTTTCTTATTAAGCTTTACCAGTAACTTTCACATCTTGGGTATTAACCTCTTGTCGGTTGGTTACTGGTAAACAATTAGTCCCATTCAATGGATGATATTTATATCCAAGTCATTATTTCTTAGAAGTGCAGAAGATTCTTATTTTAATGTAGTCTCTTTTTGTGAATATTTGCTTCTAATTACTTTATAAGTGTTTTTTTTTTTCATCCTTGAGGTGCATGTATCTTACTGGTCATGAAGAGTTGTGCCTAAATTTTCCACTATATGCCTTATGTTTTCAGGTCTAATAGTAAGGTCTTTACTTAATTTTTATTTAACTTTTGTGCATGGTGTCAGAAAGAAGTCTGAGCTCAATTTCGCATGTACCTGATCAGGTTTTTCAACACCAGTAGAAAGACTCACAAAGAGACAAAAAAATTAATAAATATAATCTGAAATTAAAAGAGAGCCATCACAACAGACACTGCACAAAATGCAAAGGATTATAGGGGATTACTTTGAGAACTTTATGCCATGAGACAAGACCACCTAGATTAAATGGATAACTTCTTAGTCTCCTATAAACTCCCAAGGTTGAATCAAGATGTTTAAGAATACTTGAACATACCTATCATTAATAGAGAAATTAAAATTTTAATCAAAAGTTTTCTCCAAATCAAAAACCCAGGCTTAGATGGAATTACTAATCAATTCTTTTAAACCTTCAAAGAGGACCTACTACCAATCCTATTCAGGCTTTTCCAGAAAATTGCATAAGCACTATAAGAGTTTCTAGGAAGAAAAACTCAGCCTGATAACAAATATAGACAAAGACAACACAAAAATGAGAACTAGAGAGAGAGAGAAAAACAGAGAGAGAGAATTGCAGTTCTATATTCTTGATAAATACAGGTGCAAAGATCCTCAAAAAATACTAGCAAATATGGGCCAGAGAGATAGCACTGTGGTAGGGCATTTGCCTTGCACACAGCTGATCCAGGTAGACAGTGGTTTTGAATCCTGGCATCCCATACAGTCCCCTTTGCCTGCCAGGATCAACTTCTGAGTGCAGAGCCAGCTGTAGCCCCTGAGCGCCGCCAGGTATGACATTCCTCCCCCCACAAAAAAAATCCAGCGATTAAAATCTAGTAATTCTTTAAAAATATTATACACTATGACAAATTAGGTTTCATTTCAGGGATACAGAAGTGATTTAATATAAATAAGTCAACGAGTATAATTCATCTCATGAATAAGAGAAAAAGCATAGTTTTATGAATATCCATATATATATATACAAATTAGAATATTACATGGTTGTTAAAAAAGATAAAGTCATAAAATCTGCTGAATCAGGGAAGGATCTAGAGAATATCATGCTGAGCAAAATGAGTCAGGAGAGTGACAAATGCATAAAGATTTAGCTCATCTATTAGACATAAAGAAAGATGATAGTGGAAACAACTACTGCCCAAAAGATAAGGTAGATAAATCATGACAACTGGTGTACTTAGTAGGAAACTTGTCACTATGAGGGTAAGAGAAAGGACCACAATAGATAGAGTGAAGTGGTCACTCTGGACAAAGATTGGATTCAGAAAGGAGGTAAAGTGATATGTAGTGTACACTGCAAGTACCAGTGTTATCAACAGACTGCTTAAAAGGAAAAATAGAAAAGGAAAAGCAAAACTAAAAAGTAGCTGGAAGAGAAGCAGAAGGGGGGGATTGATGAAAAATGGGGACTTTTATGGAAGTGGACACATTCATGTAGGGACTGGTACCTTAACATCTTATCTCTTTAACTCAATCGTGAACAACTGTATTATTTTAAAAATAATTATAAAACATAATTCAATTAATAAAATTACTCGCATTTTATTTTATCAAGAACTACTATGACTATTCTGAGAATTGTATGGTTCCATATAAATTTTAAAAGTACTTTTCTATGCCCTAGAAGAATGCCAGTGACATTTTGATGGAAGTGCACTGAATCTGTAAAATATTTTGGACAGGACGGTATTTTAATTATATTGATTTGTCTAAATTTATGGAATGTTTCCTATTCCTTTTGTATTTTTTATTTTTAGTAGTATTTTATAGTTTTCATTTAATTTGTCTTCTATGTTAAGTTAGTTCCTAATTACTTGAGGGTTTGGGGGGTTGGGTCACACCTGGTGACCCTCAGGGGTTACTCCTGGCTATGTGCTCAGAAATTGCTCCTGGCTTGGGGGACCCTATGGGATGCCAGGAGACCAAAAGTCCGTCTGTCCTAGGTCAGCCACATGCAAGGCAAACACTCTACTGCTGCTCTCCGGCCCCTAATTACTTGAGTTTTATCAGCATAATCATAATAGGGTTCTTTTTAAGAATTGTGCTTCTAGATTGTTCACATGAGTTTTTGTGTATCTCAGGAAGAGATATCAAGAAATGGAATTACTGGATTATTTGCAGTTTTTTATAGTTTTCCTGAGAAATATTCAAACTGTTTCCCAAAAGGGTTTGAATATTTTTTATTTATAATATAATGTTATCTATAAAGTAGTTCATAGATATGGGCCTGCAGGTCATTTGGGTATTTAAATCAGGCTCTTTCCTTGTCTGATAGGTGTGGTTCTGACCATCTACAATCCCCTGCTATAATGACCCATTATAATGACCTTTATTTATTTAATGGTATCAGAGCTATAAAATATTTAACTATTCATATCTGATAGCTACAGAACCAAAGATGCAGGGATAAAATCTATGTACTTAAAAATTTAAAGCACAGTTTTTATTCCTTATTGATCTAACCTTCTCTCTGCAGTAATAGCAACTATTTCAGATGACTGAATTTCTATACAAGACTTTTCAGACTTTTATATTTTTATAATTAACATTTTTTGGAAACAATTTATATAAACATTTCATTGGCGCCTCTTTTGCTCGTCTCTCTCATTTTCACATATTACATTTATTAACCGAACAATTTTGTTTTGTTTGAAATTTGATCCTTCATTATCAAACTGTTGAGTCTTTTTTTTCTTGGCTAATTTTGGTTTCATTTTATTATTTTGTTCATGATTTTATTATTAGGTCTTAGATTATATAATTAGATTTTATAATTTAGATTTTCTAACTTTATTAATGTTTGGTTAATAAAATGATGTCTTAAATATTCTTCTGCAAATGAACATGCACTTATAAGAATTTCAGCATAATTTTCAGCGTCATTTTAAATAAATCACATAATATAAAAAGGATCTATAAACCTAAATATAAAACCTAAAATATTGTGATTACTCAGGGATTAGCTAACATCAAAACAAGGCTTTGAATCATTCAGCAGCACTTTCTTATATATCATGAACCATATTAAGTAATTTCACTATAGAATCACTGTTATAATATCAGATTTCTATAAAAAATAAATCCCTGAGAATAACTTATTTTGTACCATACACTTTTTAATTTATTTTGACATTTAAGCTTTGCAGAGGATTAAGTATTTTATTCATTTAGATAATATAAGAATGATAAATATTTAAAATTAAAGTAAAATTATGGCAAACCTATCCTTATAGTTTCACATAAAAACAGTTCAGAGATAAATTTGGTGATGAATATACAAATATACAAATGCTACCAATAAAATATCTATCAATGAATATACTTATTTCAAAGTCAATGTAAAATTTTCAATAATAACAAAACAGAAATTTTCTCTAAATTTTAATTTCTTTTCCCCGAATGATAAATTTAAAATTTGTCATAGAAGAATCTTAATGAGTTCTGTTTACAATGAATTAAAACAAGAAAAATGGTTTGATATTTCAGAAGTTAATTTAAAAAAAATCTCAAAATATTAAAATATTGTTTACAATTATAATTGTATTGCTAAATATGACTGAACTTTGAAAAGTCAAATTACTTGAGAACATGTATTAATTTCTTTCTATAATCAGGTTAAATTTTAAAGTTTTCCAACATAATTTTCAAGTGAAAATTTATCAGTGCAGAATTGGGAATAGCCCCCAAGGACTATCAGATTGTATATCAGCTCTTCCCAAAGAACATGTCTTATTTATTAAGGCAATATCCAAATTAAAACTTTACTCAAATTAAAACTCTTTTCTAATATTTAAATCCATAAGAATTCTAAGAAAACTGTTTAAAACACTTCTGTGTTTTCTTTCTTTCCTCTTAATGAGAAATAATACACGTTTTATTTCTTGTAGTATTATTTGGGGCGGGGGTGTCTCACCCTGCAGCACTCAAGGGTTACTCCTAACTTTGCACTCAGAAATCGCTCCTGGCAGGCTCTGGAGACCATATGGGATGCCGGGATTAGAACCACCGTTTTTCTGCCTGCTAGGCAAATGCCCTACCTCCCTGCTATCTCTCAGGCCCCTATTTTTTTTTTAAATGATGAAGGAACAAGTCCATAAAAAAAAAAAAAACACAAAAATTCTTATTGGTCTCAGGGTAAGTTCTACCAAGTCATAGTTGTCAAGGTCAGTTGCTTCTGTATTTAGGGATCTTGGTTTTTGCACAGATCAAATGATTTCATCTTACTGGTAGGTGATTAGATAGGACAACAATCAAGTTCTTGCCGTTTCCTCGTTGTCAGGATGTCATATCAAAACTGGCACAAGTTGGTCCTTGAGTGTGACAAGAAGTATGTACAGAGCCTGTAGTTACTCCCAAGACAGTATGCTTCAAGGGTGGAGAAATTCTGTATGTTTTAGGCCAAGGGAATTCCCTTTCTAATTTCCCCAATATTTACTGTGCCTATGCAAAACAAAACAAAACAACCAAAAAGCTTGTCACACCAGTCTTTTCTTTCTGTCTTTCTTCCTTTTTCTTTCTTTCTTTTCTTTCTCTCTTCCTTCCTTTCTTTCTCTCTTTCTTCCTTCCTTCTTTCTTTCTTTCTTTCCTTCCTTCCTTCCTTCTTTTTCTTTCTTTCTTTCTTTCTTTCTTCCTTCCTTCTCTTTCTTTCTTTCTTTCCTTCCTTCTTTCTTTCTTTCTTTCTTTCTTTCTTTCTTTCTTTCTTTCTTTCTTTCTTTCTTTC
>PVKC010002289.1:0-45445 GCA_004027635.1 Crocidura indochinensis
ATAAGTCAGAGGGAGAGAGATAGATGCAGAATAATCTCACTCATCTATGGGTTTTAAGGAAAATATAAGTCATTTTTGTAACATTCCTCAGTATGAGGGAACTGAAAAGCCTGTATAGAGTACAGGTGGGGGTGGGTTGGGAGGGAGGGAGTTTTGGGGCACTGGTGGCGGGAAAGTTGCATTAGTGAAGGGGGTGTTTTAAAAAGAAGTTAAAGAAAAAATCAAAAAAAAAGAAAAAAAATAAGGCCTCCCAATTCTTATCACAGTCTGTGTTCTTTACACTGACTGTATAGAAAGAGGAGGTACAGTAAATGCACCCCATATACACCTCAACCTAGACCCTTGCCGGGTCTGTATTGTGAATCTGGGGACAAAAAAAAAGAAGACACAATTCAATTATTAGGCATTTATTAACCTATAGTAGTTTAAAATATATTGAGTTGGGTTTATACAAGGCAAATATCCTACCCCCTATTCTTCATCTCTAGTCCCATGATTTAGTTTGTTTTTGTTTGTTTGTTTGTTTTGTTTGTGGGCCACACCAGGCTGTACTCAGGAGTTACTCTTTGGCTCTATGCTCTGAAATTGCTCCTGGCAGGCTGGGGAACCATATAGGATGCCAGGATTCAAGCCATCATTTGAATGCTTGCAAGGCAAATGCACTATCTCCATGCTATCTCTCCGGACCCTGATTTAATTATTTTCAATTCTTCTTGAGCATAGGACATACCTTGTAGTGCTCAGAAGCCATTCTAAGTGGTATTTAATGCAGTGCCTGAGATGGAACACTATTCTGATATGTAATGTATGCTTTCTAGTCCTCTCTATATATCTATCAGCCCCTTTAACTGTTTCTTGCTCTTCTATTTATCCAAGATAAATAGAAATTAAAGCAACTTAAACAGAATATTCAAGTATTATAGCTATCATTTTTTATATTTAATATAATTTTTATTTTGTTGAATAATTTTTGTTGTGACCAAAGTAAATTAGGAATCTTTTACAGTAATATTTAAGATACATAGTGACAATGAATCAGGGCCATTTTCACCAACAATGTTGTCTTCCCTCCACCCCTGTTCCCAGCATGCATCCCATATCTCCCTCATTTGCCCCCTGGACTGCTAGTGTAACTGTTCCCCTCTATGTATAGCTTGTTGTGGATTGCATATCGACCTGTTGTCTTTGACATTGGGTTTGGTTTTTAAGTCTGATCATTTTTTATTTCCACTCAATGTTCATAAGACTGTTTGATCCTGGTAACCTCTATTTTTTTTTTTTTGCCCTTTCAATTCATGAGGCAGAACAAGATGTTTCAAGTTTTGTGGTTCTGTTGAAAAAAAAACTGAGAGGACTTCTTCAAGTTAATGTTATCTATTTTGACTTTAGCTTTTAATTAGTGTAACAGGACTTCTAATTTTTTCAAAGATTTCATGAGGCTATACTTAAAAACTATTTCACTGATAGTTTTTAAATATCATTTAAGGAAGAGTAGTTTCATATGTGCTGCCTCAACCTATACATCAAAATTGACATACAACTAACTACTTCAACTAGAAGACACAACATTTAAAAATACCTTATATCTTTATTTTGGCTTTTGCTATGACCGCCAATTTTGAACAATATAATTGAAATAGCAGTCTTTAAGGGTTTTTTTTTGGGGGGGGGGGCGTTCATTATTAGATACTTTAAGTCTGCACAGCCCTCCATGGTTCAGTTGATTCTTTACTAGTTACATATTTTATTAATTTCAAAGTTATGTACAACTTCCTGTTTTTAGCTACCAAGCCAAATTCTCAATTGAAACCAGAAATTTGTAAAGACTACATCTTAAAACTATCAGTGACCAACAGCCCAAAATCTTAAACAGAAAGTATTCAGAGCTTTATTTTTATCTCATTAGGAAACTCCCAGAACCAAGTATGCTTATAAACATGCTGATGAAGAAAATTCTAGCTAAATGCTGAATTAATTCGTAGGAGAAAATATGTGTGTTTGCCATCAAAAGCCTTAAAAAAGTGCTGATTTATTGAGTGACAAACTTGTTTTTCAGTAAAGTGGCTGCATAATCCACCCCACACTATTCACATAGCTATCATCTGCTCTTGCAGAAGAATCCTTTTCATGCACTTTGAATACTTTAAAAATGATCTTTTCTTAAAGCAATGGAAGATGAATTTAAAATAGCAAGAAAAATGACTACTGTGCTAAAATTATGACATTTTCAACTAACAAAATAATACATTTTATTAAGTCAGAACAAGATATATTTATTACCTTGGTCTTTACAAATAGTTATTGAGGATACATCATCTTTTTTTTGGTTTTTGGGTCACACCCGGCAGTGCTCAGGGGTTACTCCTGGCTCCATGCTCAGAAATTGCTCCTGGCAGGCACGGGGGACCATATGGGGCACTGGAATTCGAACCGATGACCTTTTGCATGAAAGGCAAACGCCTTACCTCCATGCTATCTCCCGGGCCCGAGGATACAACATCTTATGATTTATTTGAAAAATAAACAGATTCATTCATCCATATTTATGAACCTGTTTAACTCTAAGATTGAAAAATAATCATAATAGTGATTGATGGAACATTATGTATAAATGTTTAACTGGAATAAATGTATAATGTAGAGATAAAAATAAATTTAGAATGTAGGTCCAAGTTACCATTTAGTATATATTACTGTCCCTAATTGCAATCATGAACAATAATAACTAGCATCACTTATAAAGAATATTTTTGAACTCCTTCCTACACCAGAACACACATACATATGCCACATATATGCACACACACTTTCCCTTGCTCAATAATACTTGCTTTAAGTTCTCCATTTAAATAACATGTATAAGAATAGATATGGTCTCTGTAATTATAGATGCTCAGATATTCTTTTCTACAGTTAGTTAAAATTTAATAAACCCATGATGTTTTTAAAATTTCTTTATGCAGTATTTCATTGTTTCAGAAATACTTTCATATTCATTTATCTTCTACTTATGGAAACAGCATTTCATATTATAGAATGTCTAGATTCTGGTTCCAGAAAGCCAACCTACTATTTCAACTCTAATACTAATTAGTTCTAAGATGTAATAACATTTTATCTTTGCCTGCGTACCTTATTTCTATTATTATTATAATGGCATTCAATATCACATGGTCGAAGCAATGACTGGTACTTTTTAAAATAATTTTTATTGTGACTAACGTGAATCACAAGTCTTTTACAGTAATATTTGAGGTACATGGTGTTATTGAATCAGAGGTATTCTCACCAGCAGTGTTGTCCTCTCTCCAACCCTGTTCCCAGCATCCCCATCCTTTGTCCCCCGGACTGCTAGTATAACTGGTCCCCTCTATGTATAGCTTGTTGAAGATTAGGTATCTAATCTGGTGTCGTTGACATTGGTTTGGTGTTTAAGTCTGATCATTATTTATTTCTATTCAATGTTCATGACTGTTTGATTCTGATACCATCCATTTTCCCCCTCAATTTATGAGGCAAAACAAGATGAGTCAAATTATGTGGTTCTGTTTGAAAATAAGAAAAGAAAATGAAATGAAAAAAGAAAGCCCCCAAAACAAACAAAAAAAACAGGGGGGAATCTGTCTAGAGGTTATAAGTATCAATTTAAAAAGAAGAAAGGGGAAAAAATAAAAACATAATCAAAAGAAACACAATAACACAAAAAACCAAAAACCAACAACAACAAAAGATACAAAAATCAAACAAAAGAACAAAACCAGCAACTACATAAAAGCACTACAGCAACAAATACAAACAACCAAACCAAATAACTATGAGACCGAAATAAAAAAAAATGAAAAGAAAAAAGGAAGAGCTGGTGTGACAAGGTTCTTGTTTTTGTTTTGCATAGGCATAGTAAATATTGGGGGAAATTAGTAAGGGAATTCCCTTGACCTAAAAGATACAGGGTTTCTCAGCCATTGAAGCATACTGTCGTGGGAGTAACTACAGGATCAGTACAGAGTCCTTTTCACACCCCAGGTAATTTTTATGGTGCTAGGAAACTTTCCCCTCAGTTGTGGCTGATAGAATCAGACCTCTAATTAGAGATCTTGGTATTTGCACAAGCCATAGGATGAAGTTTAGGATAACGTCATTATGGTTCTAGCAGTTCTGTTCCATCACTGCTGTTGTAATCAGTCTTCTGTAATGGGTGGTTTTGGTTTTTGCACAGATGGTAGGAAAAGCTTAAGATAGTTTTCGATTATGTTTCCAAAAGATCTGCTCTGTCACAGTTGTCAAAGTCAGACCTCTGGAATTAGAGATCTTGGTTATTGTACAAATACTAGGT
This sequence comes from Crocidura indochinensis, assembly GCA_004027635.1. Classification (NCBI taxonomy): domain Eukaryota; kingdom Metazoa; phylum Chordata; class Mammalia; order Eulipotyphla; family Soricidae; genus Crocidura; species Crocidura indochinensis. The sequence continues at coordinate 4,334 of PVKC010002289.1, forward strand.
CAGAGTCTAGGCTAGGGTCTTTCTTTTTTTTACTTTTCTTTTCTTTTTCTTTTCTTTTTTTGTTTTCGGGCCACACCCTGTAACACTCAGGGGTTACTCCTGGATCTGAGCTCAGAAATTGCTCCTGGCTTGGGGAACCATATGGGACACGGGGGATCGAACCACGGTCCATCCTAGGCTAGCGTGGGCAAGGCAGATACCTTACTGCTTGCGCTACCACTGCTGCCCTAGGCTAGGGTCTTTCTTATTGGGTCCCAGGATAAGTTCTGCCCAGTTACAATTGTCAAGATCAGTCTTCTGTAGTTAGCAATCTTGGATTTTGCACAGATCAAAGGATGATGTGTATTCTGATTTTGTATTACATTAAGATTAAGTAATTAGATAGGACAGCCTGCTCTTAAGTTCAGATTAAGTTGTTAATATTTCCTCAAAATCAGGATGTCATAGTGATTGGTACTTTTTAATCAATCAGCAAACTAGTATATGTTATTTCCTCCTTTAGTTTTTAGATGAAGCTAAGTGTTTTAGTCATTGTTAAATAAATAATTTATTTGGAGACTTAATAATTCAAATAAAATTCATTGTTTCTTACAAAAATTATAAACAATATAAAATTAGCATTTTATTCCAAGGGTTTGTATGGAAAATTCTTGTGAAGGACTGTTTTGGCCTAGATATCTTTAGTTTCATTTTGAGCAGGTTGTTTTAAGAGTCATATTGAACAGGAAACATTTGTAAATTCCCATTTTAAGGCAAGCACATTCTCATTGAGAATGAGACAAAAAAGAGATAGCATTGTAGCAATATCCAGAGACAATAGAGATAAGGTCCAGCCCAGGCAGGAAGCTCATCACATTGAAATACACTACAGAGGTTCTACTAGTATAATGATAGTGGGAACTGATTATTTTGGACAAGAAATTGGTGCTGAAAAGGAGAAACTGACACACAAGGCACCCCCATTAACAATAGTGCAGACCACAATGTCAAAAAGGAAAAAGAGAGAGGGGAATATTAGGAGAAAGAGGCAATTTATTTTTGTCCTACTAGAAGAGGTGGGGGGGTGAGAAACAGGAGACATAGATAGTGGTGGGAAGGGTGTACTGTTGAAGGATGTTGTACATTGTATGACTGAAACCAAACAATGAAAAATTTTGTAACCATAGTGCATAGATAAAGCAATTAATAAAATTAAAGTTATTTTATGGAATTTCAGAAAGCTAGTTTTATTCATCTATATGTATGTAAGGGCCACCATCTTTATAATAAAGATTTAAAAATAACCAACAAACGTATTGATATTTTCTACAGACACTTTACTAGTAGTAATCAGTAGAAAAACAAAGAGTAAGTTTATAAATTTAACACTGAATACCAAACTTCCTTGTAATTAGCAAACAAAGGATCTTTTTGTTAATCTCTTTAATCAGAAACGGCCCTTTGCCTCTCTATTCATTTAGGTCTGTCTATTATTTTGTGCAGTTCCTGACCCCAAAATTTTCTTTTATATGTACATGTTATTTGTCTTATTTTTTTCTTATTTTATATATTTTTAAATATATGTACCTAGTTTTATAAGTCTTTAGAAGAGCTTGAGGACTTGCTACTTAATCAGATTGTTCAGTGCTCATTTGGTCGTGCTTGGAGACAGCTCTGGCAGTCATAGGAGCCACTAAGTCCATATCAGTGGCCCTGGAGGTTACCTTAAGGATGCAGTCCACCACTTTGAACTGTTTAATATATAATATATACATTATTTGGGGGCCACACCCAGTGACACTCAGGGGCTACTCCTGGCTTTGCACTCAGAAATTACTCCTGGCATGGGGGACCATATGGGATGTTGAGGATCAAACCCAGATCTGTTCTGGGTCAGCTGCATGCAAGGCAATTGTCCTACCACTGCGCCATCGCTCTGGTCCCTGTTTAATATATTTTTAACATTGACATAGGCTGATAATAATTATTCCATAGAATCTCAAGTAACTGAGAAATTTCCTCCATTGCAGTATTTTGCTTAAGGGTCACTTGTTCATGCTTCCATTTATATATTTTACAGATTTAACAGAATTCTTCTTAATACCTAAAATTATTTTAATATATATACCATACAGATATAATCCTCCATGTTCAGTATGACTAACAAATTGTATCATTTTCTTAAGAAATTTGCCAGAGTGTGTCTTCCTTTCTGAATTTAAAGTGTATGTAGAATTTAGATTAGTGAATTCTGTACTCTAAAATAAAGTTACTATTTATTATTCATGCATTTCACAATTGCCGGTTTGCCTAATCACCAAAGTTTCTTGGTAGCCCTAAAATGAACAACCACAGTAGTTTCACAATAATTCACCGACACATGCAGAATGGCAAAATGTTGAATGACTGAGTTCTCACTATCCCAGCTGAGGACTGCTTGTTTCCCAGCAAGACAATTTTTTGAATTTTTGTTCATATCTCACAAACCTTTTTATTTCTATTTTTGTTCCTCTAATTGAGAATTTCACTGCTTAAAAATGCCCACAAACATGCTGCTAAAGTTTTGTCTAGCATTATGGTAAGAGATTGTGCTGTCCTAAAGAAAAATCACAGGTATATGTAAACTTTCAGCATGAATCACAGTTCTGTTGGCAAAATGATGAGTATTGTGTCTTAGAATACATATATAATCTATTCTGAGTGAATAGGTCAGAGAGAGAGAGAGAGAAAGGCGCAGAATGGTCTCACTTATCTATGGGTTTTAAGAAAAATCAAAGACATTCTTGCAATAATTTTCAGAAACAAAAGAGAGGAGGACTGAAAGTTCCAGCTCACCTCATGAAGCTCACCACAATGAGTGATGAGTTTAGTTAGAGAAATGACTACATTGAGAACTATCCTAGCAATGAGTATGCATGAGGGAAATAGAAAGTCTGTCTGGCAGGGGTGGGGTGGGGAGGAGAGAGATTTGGGACACTGGTGATGGGAATGTTGCACTGGTGATGGGGGGTGTTTTGTTTTGTTTTGTTTTTTTACAGAAACCCAACCACAATCATGTTTGTAATCAAGGTGTTTAAATAAAATATTATTTAAAAAATACAGATTTGAAAGAATCTCAGATCTTTCTTCAGGTTTTACTTTCAACTTAAAAACTGAATGCATTTTAAAACAAAGTGTAAAACTCAAATTGCACGATGAATAAAATGATCTATAAAGACAAAAAAAAGAATGCATACATAAAACAAAGTTAGCTGTTAATCATTTGATAAAAATATTTAATGAGATGTTCCCAGCAAGTTAATCCTATTTTGCCTAAAATAACAATAGTTAAGTATCTGCTAATTCAATTTTGAACAACTTAACAAAACATCACCAACACTAGGAATAATAATTGAACTTTGTTAGTTCTAAATATTTGAAATCACAATGTACATGAATATAATTTAATACAAATCTAATATTTTAATGATGATTTGACAAGTTTATGAATTTATAAATGTAGGTGCAGTTCACTGACCTCACAAATCAAGCTAGCTTTGATGTACTTTTTCTCCAGTGCTTAAAATAAGCTATTTGCCATCAACTGTAATGAACTCAGTAACTCATAGTCTACTTTGTTTCCTTGGTTTTATCCAGTCCTAATATGTTTATCAATACCATTTTACTAAAAGACATTTCATAAATCAAATCCTAGAACTGATAATGAAGAATAAAATTAAATATATGTATAGAGTTTATTCATAAAAGATTTTAAATTAGATTACCAATAAATGATTCATATTTACTTATTTATGTTTGTCATAAATAAAATGTATTCTTCTAATATAAAATGTTATTGTGCCTTATTCCATGTCTGGTATTGAGAACCTGTTATTGTTAGACTCTATTTTGTATATTTATTATTTTGTTTTTTGTACTATACCCAAGATATTCAAAGCTTACTCCTAGCACTGTACTCAAGGACCACACTGGTAGGCCTCAGGGGATAGAAGCTAGGTCAGATAAGTGCAAGGCAAGTGCTTTAACTGCTATATATCACTCTAGTGCCTATGAAGCATCATATTATATTATGAAGTCACAGATTTAAAAAGAAAAATATATAATTTTCCTGTTCTTGAGTGGTCTATGGAGTAGAGACAATTAAAAAATACAAATAAAGGTAGTAAAATGGGACAAATTTACAAATGTGTACATCTGTAGCCACTATATATGTAGTGGTGACTACATTTGATAGTCTGAATAATGGAAAGTCATGTAAAATATGAAAACCAGAAAAATATACACAGAAATTAAGTACAGAAACTAATTCTTAGCATATTACAGTGCTTTCAAGTTATACAATAACTATAGTAGGTAAAAGAATACAGACATTTTTCCCTTTCTGAGTATCTGTCCAGACCTTCTCTGAATGTCTGTCCATGTTTTCAGACTTCCCTGTAATTCAAATGGAACCACAAGGACATCTTAAACTCACAGTTTTGCTCTCTTCTGGAAGGCAGAATACATTGGAGTAATTTCTTTAATTAAGTAATTTTTATTTTGACCAAAATTAGTTACAAATATTTCACAGTAATATTTTAGGTATATAGTGACATGAATCAGGGGCATTCCCACCACCGATGTTGTCCTCCCTCCACCCCTGTACCAGCATGCATCCCATATCCCCCTCCTTTACCTCCCGGGCTGTAGTATAAGTGGTCCCCTCTGTGTCTAGCATTTTGTAGATTGAGTCTCTATTTGTTGTAGTTGGCTTTGGATTTGGAGTTTAAGTCTAATAATTTTTTTAATTCTTCTTAATGTTTATACAACTGTTTAGTCTTGATATCCTCTATTATTTCCCCCTCAATTTGTGAGGCAGAACAAGATGGTTCAAGTTATGTGGTCTGTTTGGAGGGGAAGAAAAAAAGAAAGAAAACAAAAGGGAGGGAGATTAAAAATCAAATAAGAAAGAAACAGGAGAAGTCCTTCTATAGGCTATAAATATCCATTTAAGAAAAAAGGGAAAAAGTCAGAACATAAAAACTATACAAAAATAATCAAAGAGAGTAATGTTTAATCTGCTTCCTCTTTCCAGGACTGGAAAACTAACACTACTCACATAATCTACTGCTTTAATATCTTCTAGACACACAACTAACAAGTGGCATTCTTCAGTGCACATTCATGACTAAAAATTCATAAAAAAATAAGTAGATTTTCAGGGTCAGAGCGGTGGCGCAGCGTTAGGGCTTTTTCCTTGCACATAGCTGACCTAGGACTGACCATGGTTCAATCCCCTGGTGTTCCATATGGTCCCCAAAGCCAGGAGCGGCTTCTGAGCACATGGCCAGGAATAAACACTGAACATCACCGGGTGTGGTCCCCCCAAATAAAAGAAGTAGATTTATCCTAATAATTTCTTTTTAATATAATCACTAAGCTCAATCATAGTTCTTGGAAGTGTTTCCCTTAGGGGGCTCTAGTGATGGGGGGTGGTGGTGGTGGTGGTATGGTAGCCTGAATTTCAATTCAGAGGTAGTTTGTGTTTACTTGCTTAAAGATGGTGGATCTAAGATTTGGTGGGAGGATAGTAAATCATATTTTTTGAAATGAGAGCTTTAGGGAAAATAAGTTTGGATTCTCTGTATTAGGTTATGTGCAGTATGAGCAGAAGAAGCTACATGAGGTTAGCTCCAAAATCAGTTAATTATTTTTTTGCAATCCATTCATCTCAACAACACTTTATACATCACAGTGCATTTATTTTTCTTCTTCCTTTTTACAGTCTTTATTTTAGCACCATAATTACAAACATGATTATAGTTGGGTTTCAGTCATAAACAGAACACTCCTCTTTACCAGTGCAACATTCCCACCACCAATGTCTCCCACTCCCACCTCTCCCTGTATTTGAGACAGGCATTCTACTTCTCTCGCTCATTAACATTGTCATGCTAGTTGTTAATGTAGTTATTTCCCTAATTGCACCACTACTCTTTGTGGTGAGTTTCACATTGTGAGCCGGTCCTTCCAGCCCTCATCTCTATTGTCTCTAGGTCTTATTACAACAATGTCTTTAACTTTTCATAAAACTCATAGATGAGTGAGACTATTCTGTGTCTATCTCTCTCCCTCTGACTTATTTCACTCAACATAATAGATTCCATTTACATCCAAGATTAATAATCAGTTAACAGTTTTCTGAAGCCACTCCTTTCTCTACTATAAAGTGTCAAAGGTGTTGAACCATTTAAAATGTTTTGCTTCACTCTCTTCCTGTTTGGGTGTTTCTTAGAAAAATGTCATAATTATTCATCTAAAGTTAATGCAGTTTGCTCACTTGGATTCTATCAGTACTTTCCCTTTAAGTTTAATTTTCTATGACTTGAAAATTCCATGTATATGTTTTATTTTTTGTCATTAATCATACCTGATATTTTCTAAGTGTTTTGATCTCTAGATGTGTAACATTCATCTAGAAAAATACTCATTTATTATTTTTTAAAAATATTTCTACTGTTCTTTCTCTTTCTGGTATTCCATTATGAAATATAACATTTTTGTTTTTATTATAGCATTTTTATTTATTGTGAAGGTGGTGACACTGCCACACATATAAATGAGTAAAACCACAAAAACATCTTTAAAGGTTAGTAAAAACAGTTTTTCAAAAGCTATCTTTTTTGAGAACATAAACTATACAGCATTATGAATAGTTCTATGTCAATACATTTTCAACAATAATGTCTTTAAGCACCATGTATCCAAAGATGTTCGTAGTTGGTTTTTAATCTTTGAATATATATATATATATATCATTCACTAATGTAACTTTTTCCTACCACTAATGTTTCCCATCTCCCTCTTCTCCCACTCCCTGTCTGTCTTTTGGACAGGTATTTTATTTTTCTTTCTAACAACCACCATAACAATGATAGCAAAATAACAATTTTGTAGTTACCAATCAAATATTGAACTTTATCAGTTTATCTATTTGTCATTTAGTTCTTAAGGTTTAATTGATCAAGTATATGGTTTAACGTTCTTCATTTTTTACATATTTTATTTCCATGACATATTTATTTATTTGTGTATTGATGGCACATAAAAATTTTAGGAGGTCACTAATGAATAAAGAAGCCTTGCTCTAGATTAAGAATGTAAAGGAAATAAGGAAATGGGAAGGAAAAATTTGGGAAAATAAGGAAAGATGAGAGGAAAGAATAGACAGGAAAGAAGAAAATAAGCCATGTCCTTATTGATTTTTTAAACATCAATAATGATGGTTTTTTAAATAATTTCTTTATTTAAACACCATGATTACAAACATCATTGTAGTTCGATTTCAGTTATAACAAGAACACCCCCCCTTCACAGTACAACTTTCCCATCACTAATGCCCCATCTATTCCCTCCCATACCCACCACCTGTATTAGAGACAGGTTTTCTACATCCCTCACTCACACTGCTCACTGACATTGTTGATTGTTCTCAATGTAGTTATTTCTCTAACTATACTCACTACTCATTGTGGTGAGATTCATATCTTGAGCTGGTCCTTCCAGCCCTCATCTCTGAGAATTATTTCAATATTTAATTTTTCTTAAAACCCATAGACTATTCTGTGTCTCTTGCTCTCCATTTGACTACTTTCACTCAGCATAATAGTTTCCATGCCCATCCACATATTGAAAATGTCATGGCTTCATCTCTCCTGATGGCTGGATAATATTCATTGTGTATATGTACCACAATTTCTTTAGGCATTGAAATAAAATATGTAAAATATGTAAAAAAAATTTTAAAAAATGAAGGGCATCTTGGTTGTTTCCAGAATCTGGCTATTATAAAAATGCTGCAATAAATGTAGGTGTGAGGAAGGGATACGTGTATTGGATTTTTGTTTCCTGGTATATGTCCCTAGGAGTGGTATAGCTGGGTCAAAGGGGAGCTCAATTTCCAGGTTTTTGAGGAATTTCCATATTGTTTTCCATAAGGGCTGGACTAGGCAGCATTCCCACCAGCAGTGAATGAGAGTTCCTTTCTCCCCACATCCCCACCAAAACTTATTGTACTTGTTCTTTGTGATGTGTGCCAGTCTCTGTGGCTTGAGATAGATGGTACCCCATTGTTTCGATTTGCATCTCCCTGATGATTAGTGATGTAGATGACAAAGTGTCTGTTCTTTTCTTCTCCCCCTTTTTTTGATGGAGTTAGATCTTAAGTTCTGTCAGTAATTTGTATACCTTACATAGTAGACCTTTATCTGATGGGTATTAGATGAATAGCTTTTCCAATTCTGTGTATAGCTTTTGTATCCTAGACATTATTTCCTTTGAGGTGCAGAAGCTTCTCAGCTTAATATAGTCAATTTGTGTACCTCTGATTAAACTTGTTTGGAGAGTGCTTTTTCTTTCTTGAGAATGCCTTTAGTTTCAATGTCCTAGAGTTTTACCTATGTGCTGTTCCATATACCTTATGGTTTCAGGTTTGATATCAAGTTTTTTAATCCATTTGCATTTGATCTTGGTGCACGGTGTTAGCTGGAAGTCTGAGTTCTTTTATTTTGCAAGTGGCTGACCAGTTGTCCCAACACCGCTTGTTGATGAGGTTTTCCTTGCTTCACCTTTCTTTTCTTGCCTCTTTATCAAATATTAATTGATTTAAATCTGGAAAGCATTCTCTGAATACTCTAGTCTATTCCATTGATCTCAGGGTTTTTCTTTATTCCAGTACCATGCTGCTGTAATGACTATTGTTTTGTAATACAATTTAAAGTTGGGAAAAGTTATACCTCCTATATTCTTTTTCCCAAGGGTTGCTCTAGCTATTATTGGGTGTCCATTGTTCCAGATGAATTTTAGGAGTGTTTGATTCACTTCTTTGAAAAATGTTATGGGTATCCTTAGAGGGATTGAATTAAATCTGTACAATACCTTGGGTAGTATTGCCATTTTAAGGATGTTAATCCTCCCAATCCATGAGAAGGATATATGCCTCCATTTCCACTTATCCTCTTTTATTTCATGAAGCAGGGTTTTGTAGTTTACTTTGTGTAAGTCTTTCACATCTTTAGTTAAGTTGACTCCAAGATATTTGAGGTTGTGTGGCACTAATGTAAATGGTATTGTTTTTATGATATCTATTTCTTCAGCATCACTATTGGTGTATAAGAGAACATTGATTTTTGTGCATTAATTTTTAGCCTGCCACTTTGCTATATGAATCTATTGTTTCTAGAAGCTGTTTGATAGAGTCTTTAGAGTATCATGTCATTTGCAAACACTGAGAGCTTGACTTCTTCCTTTCCTATCTTAATCCCCTTGCTATCATTTTCTTGCCTAATCACTATGTCAAGAACTTTCAGCACTATGTTGTATAATAGAGGTGAGAGAGGGCAGCCTTTCTTGTACTATATTTTAGAGGAAAGACTTTTAGTTTATCTCTATTGAGAATATTATTTTCCATTGGCTTGTGGTATATGGCCTTGACTACACTGAGGAAAGTTCCTTCCATTCCCATCTTGATGAAAGTTTTTAATCTAGAATGGTGTTGGATTATTAAATGCTATCTCTACATCTATTGATATGATCATATGATTTTTATCTTTTCTTTTTGTTGATATAGTGTATTATGTTGATTGACTTACAGATGTTAATCCATCCTTGCATTCCTGAGATGGAATCTACTTTGTCATGTTGAATGACCTTGATGAGGCATTGGATCCTGTTTGCCAAAATTTTGTTGAGGATCTTTGCATCTGTGTTCATCAGGGATATTGGTCTGTAGTTTTCTTTTTAATTTTTTTACAGCATCTCTGTCTGGTTTTAGTATCAAAGTGATGATAGCTTCATAAAAACTCTTTGTGAGTCTTCCTGATTCTTCGATTTTATGAAAGAGCCTGAAGAGGATTGGTTGAAATTCCTCTTGAAAGGTTTGAAAGAATTCATTAATGTAGCTATCTGGATCTGGGATTTTTGTTTTGGGGAATACTTTTGATTATCATTTTAACTTCCTCAGTAATGATGGTTTTATTTAGAGATGCCAGATCATCTTGGTTTAACCATAGAAGGTTATTCAGCTGTGTGCTGTTTAATTTTCACGTGTTAAAGTTTTTCTTCTGTGAACCTTTGTTCCCTTCTAATTTTATTGCCTTGTGATCTGAGAAGATAGTCTGTACAATTTCTATCCACTTGACTTTCTGGCCACTCCTGCTTTTTTAAGGGAGTTGTTTGCTTGGATGATTTTTCTCCAGCCTTTTACTTTGAATCTATGTTTGTTCTGACTATTTAGATGTGTTTCTTATAGGCAACAGAATATTGGATTCAACATTCTGATCCATTTTGCCACTCTGTCTCTCTTAACTGGTGCATTTAGTTCATTGATGTTAAGAGAGATTATTGTCATGGGATTTGATGTCATATTTGTGCAGAAGTTTGTTGTGTCTGTTGGTTTGTCTTGTCTTAAAGACTTTTCAGTTTTTCTTTTTTCTATAATAATTTTTTTGGGGGAGAGGTGAGAAGGAGGGTCACAGCATGAGGCAGCAGGGGTGTTGGTTGTAGTTTTAAGACTGATTTTGAGGCTTTAAAGTTTCTGAGCTGCTGTTTATCCATTAAGTTATATATACTTCCTTCAAACCTGAAAGTAAGCCTGGTTGGGTACATTATTCAAGGCGAAGCATTCATTTTGTTGAGTTTTGTAACTATATCCCACCACTTCCTTCTGGCCTTGAGAGTTTCTTGTGACAGGTCTGCTGTAAATCTTAAGGATGCTCCTTTGAATGTGATTTTTCTTTATATCTTGATGCTTTTGGTGTTCTATTTCTATCAGTCATTTTGACTAGGATGTGTCGGGATTTGTCATTGTGACTAGGATGTGTCTTGTGGTGCTTTTCTTCAGATCTCTTGTAGCTGGTAGTCTTCAAGCATCCAGGATTTGGTTGCATGCCATTGTTGCCTCTGGAAGTTTCTCTGTAATGATGTCTTTGACTATTGATTCTTCCTGGGGATTTTCTTCCTGGTTATCTGGTACCCCATTGATTCTTATACTGTTCCTGTTGAACTTGTCAAGGACTTCTATTTTCATCTGTTCACATTCTTTGTGTATTTTTTTCCATTGTTTGATTGCTTCCTTTAAGATTCTTTAGACTCTACCGCTATATGGACTTGCTCTGCATGTCATCTTACAGTTCACTGATGCTGATTTCAGCTGCTGTTGCTCAAAACAAATATTTTTAAATTCTTATTCTGGTCTCATCTGGCAAACATTAATACTACTACTCATATGACAAATACTACTGTTCCCTCTGTCTTCTGTCCCTTTTGAAATTTGGATATAACTTGTTTCCAATAACAAAAACAAAACATGTTCCCTTTATTTATATCACCCAATCCTTCAACAGTTATATCATATTAATAAAAATCATGGAGAACAACATAACTGTTTTTTTTTTTTTTGAAGTGCCTGGTTTCATCAGAAGTGACATTTGTCTCAGAGAGTTGAGACTGTGGCTATTCCTCAGTCAGTTAGTACTTTGCCCATCTGCCGAGGACCAGCTAGTTTAGAATTCATCATAATTTTATTTTTTATTTTTAATATGTTCATTTTATTCATAGTGACTTACATATCATTGACGATAATATTTTAGCTACAAATTAACATAAAAACAGGGGAGTTCCCATCACCGAATTGTCCTCCCTCCACCTTCATTCCTGTCCTACCTCCCATATCCTCCTCCCTCACCCTGGGGGACTGCTAGAATAAGTGGTCTCCTCTGTGTCTAGCTTACTACTTAGAGGTACTTCACCAGTTTGGTCTTGCTACCTCCCTTATTTCCTGCTCAAATTAGCAGGCGGGACTAGATAGTTCAAGTTTGAAGAAGAGAAAGGTACTAAACTGGGGGGAAAAATCAAATACACCAAAAATGGGCGGAGTCCTTCTGGAGGCTCTCATACTAGGTTTGAGAGACGAAGGGGAAAAGGAAGGTGAAACGCTACAACAGTACAAAAAGAAGTGTCAAGTAATATAGCCAGTGAGCACTCCAACAATAAAGATAAGCACCACATAAAAGCCATGGTCTTGAGATAAAAAACATGGCAGCACACATAAAGGAAGAAAAGAAAAGAAGAAAAATAAATAAATAGAAAAATAAATATAAATGAAGACAACAACTTCAATAATCACACCAAAGAAAAAAAATCGACAAAAACTAGATAAATAACTAAAAAAATGGTCTTGTTTTTTTTGTCTTTTTTTCTGCACAGTCACAGTAAATATTGGGGTAATTCAAAAAGGAATTCCCTCGGCCTAAGAGATACAGGGTTTCTCCACCCTTGAACTATATTGTCATGGGATTAACTATAGACTCCTGTCAGGTTCATTTATTCGTCTCTTGGTGCTTTTGTGGTGTATGGAAGACTTCACCAACCACAGAAGAAGGATTAAAATGACATTGAGGGAACAGAACTTCTAGAACCACAAAGAAAGACTTCATCATAAGTTACAATCCCTGACCTTTGCAGACACTGAGATCTCTAGACACAGGTCTGATTTTATCACCCAGGATGGAGCAGAAGTCTTCCATACACCACAAAAGCACCAATAACTCATCATAATTTTAAATAACTATCTTTGACAATATATTTATTATAAAATAAACATCATTTACTTTTGTTGTTTATTTGAAATACTACTATAAACATAGATCAATTTATGAATTTACATGTGATTCTTTAACAAGGGCCATGATATTAGCCACTATTTTCTTCAACTATACTACTTATGCTGCTTAAGCAAGCACTTTTTCATGTGTTTCTTTTGGCATTGCATTTTTAGCTTTCTGAGGGGAAAAGTAATAAAGCCCATATCAAACATCCTCTCACAAAAGTTTGAATATCTTATTACATTTAGTAGAGCACAAAAATAAAGTAAGAAATTTCAATCTTTGATTTTCTTTCTTTTCTATGAATATATATTCTCTTGGACTAACGTTGTATATATTACAGGCAAGAAATCATAGTAATCTGTTTCCACAACTCTTTTTGATTGCACATTGCTCTCTGCTTATCTGTCTTTATTTTAGTTATCACCATTAGAGTTTACAATGGTAATTCCTTGATTCTTTATCACAATGTTAGTATTTAAGGTCTAGTCAATGCTTTATGTACCATTTAATTCTTTTTATCACTTCTAAAACACAAAAAATAGAGATCTATATTGATAAAAATAAAATAGATAAATAAACTATATTGTTTAAAAGTTATTTATTCCATAAACAATTGAAGTTGATAGATAAATATAATACAGACACAATAATACAATAAACTATATTATTTAAAAGTTATTTATTCCATAAACAATTTAAGTTGATAGATATATATATATATATGTATATATATATGTATATATATATATAATACAGATTTTCAAATCACAATATTAAGCACCAGAATTTATATATCAACATCTGACTTCTTTTTTAATTTATGAAGACTAGATAAGAATTATGTGATGTATAAAGATTTATGTGCTTTCTACCTCTGCATCAGTCTAAAACCAATTCCTATATATGGATCAAACATTAAGATCATTTTGGGGCCGGAGAGATAGCACAGCGGTAGGGCCTTTGCATTGCATGCAGCTAATTTAGGATGGAATGTGGTTCAAATCCCAGCATCCCATATGGTTCCATGAGCCTGACCAGAGCATTTTCTGAGCAGAGGGTCATTAGCTCCATCTATCATTGTCCTAGTAGATTCTTCTCTATTCTAGTTACACTCACTGATCTTTTATTTCTTACTTGATTTATATTTTTTTATAATTTTATTGTGATCAAAGTGAATTACAAATCTTTCAAAGTAATATTTAAGGTAGATAGTGACAATGAATTAGGGCCACTCCCATCACCAGTATTGTCCTCCCTTCACCTATCTATTCCCAGCATGCCTTCCATTACTTCCCTCTTTGCCCCATGGATTGCTAGTGTAACAGGTCCCCTTTGGTATAGCTCGTTGTAGATTGGGTATAGATTCTGTTGTCGTTGACTTTGCTTGGTGTTTAAGTCTGATCATTTTTATTTCCACTCAATGTTCATATGACTGGTTGCTCCTGGTACAATTCATTTTAATCCCCTCAATTTATGAGGGAGAACAAGATGATTCAAGTTCTGTGAAAAAAAAAAAGAGAGAAAAGAAAGCTGGGAGGAGTTCATTTAGTAGCTATAAATTTCAATTTAAAAGAAAAGAGTAAAAGAATAAACAAAAACAAAATAAAAAACACTGAATGACAAAACACAACAGCAGCAAAAAATTATCAACAAAACAACCAAAAAATAGAAGAAAAAAAGAGGAGACCTAATGTGGCAAGACTTGAGGGTGTTTTGTTTTGTTTTTGTTTTTGTGTTTTGCATAGGCACATTAAGTATTAGGAGTATTATGTTTTATACTTTTAACAATAATTTTTAGTAGCATATTTTTATTTTCCACTGATTTGTGGATTTTCCAGACTACTTCTTATCATATTATTATTGTTATTATTATTATTATACAAGATGTTTGATGTGATTTTAATATTCTTATCTTGCAGGCTATGATTTCTGTACAGATCAGTTTGGAGAATATGTCATGTGAATTTAAATAAAATTTAAATTTCGTTTTAGGATGGAAGTTTTAGGTGATATAATACTGCTTTCTATAAAATAGTGATGTATAATATTTACAGTTGATTATAATATTTATATATGACAGAATTAAAATGAAACAGAATATTTCAAAGTAAAAAAAACTCAACATAAACAATGTAGCTAAGAGTAAATTATGTCATAGAGAACCAGTAATATGTAAATTAAATATTTAAAAATAATGAAATCACATACAAAAAAATTTTGGACACTATATATATAATTATGTACCAGATTTCAGTAAGTAGATACTTAAAACTACTTTCTATAAAATAGAATAGATGGTTAAATACATTTTAAAACTCAAATCATAGTCTTAAATGATTTTGTTATTAAAAAATATGCCTAACCTGGGGCCAGAGTGATGGCACAAAAGGTGAAGTTTCAGCCTTGCCTGTGCTAGCCTAGGATGAAACACAGTTTGATCCTCCAGCATCCCGCATAGTACCCCTAGCCAGGAGCAATTTCTGAGATCATAGCCAGGAGTGATCCCTGAGCATCACTGGGTGTGACCCAAAAGCAAAAACAAAAAAGAATCATGCCTAATCTAAAACACAACATGTGAGGTAGAGAAAGGAAACAATTAACTCATGTTAAAAAGGGACATATACTAGAGCTACTAAAAGTTTAAAATTGTGATAAAATGGGTGTGGCCCAAAAACCAAAAAAAAAAATCATTCCTAATCTGAAACACAACATATGAAGTAGAGAAAGGAAACAATTAACTCATGTTAAACGGGGACATATAGTAGAGCTACTAAAAGTTTAAAATGTGATAAAATATTGTAAATATACTTACATAAATATAAATTATTCTACACATACATAAAGATTTACAATTTAAATTGATTTTTAATTCATTTTAATTTTATATCCATTCTTTGTATGACAATATAATAATAATCAATTTGCAAAATAGTAGATTTTAATATTTAATATACCTGCCTCATATATTGAGGGGGGAAATGGATGGTACCAGGACCAGTAGTATGAATATTGAGAAGAAAAAAAATGATCAGACTTAAACACCAAACCCAAAGTCCACAAGAACAGAATCCATGCCAGTCTACAACAAGCTATACACCGAGCGGAGCAGTTACACTAGCAGTCAGGGGTAAAAGGAGGGAAATATGGGATGCATGCTGGGAATAGGGGTGGAGGGAGTACAAAGGTAGTGGAAATGACCCTGATTCATTGTCACTGTGTACCTTGAATATTATTGTGAAAGATTTGTAGTTGGGCTTCAGACATACAATGTTTCAGGGTCAATTTCATCACAAGTAACTATTTCCTTTTACCAGTGCTCCCAAAGTGCATCCAAAGCCACCACCCTTATCCTAGCCTGCCAGCATAACAGGCCCATTTTAAGTTTTGATTGTTAAAGTTTGAGTCTCTTGATTTCATCATTGTTGATTCTGGCTTAGATATTTTGATCTTTCCTTTTTTAACACCACCAATGTACCTGAAACCTCATCCCATCCTTTCATATTTGTGTTTCTCTTTTTCCATTCAATTTCTTTCCTTCTCGCTATATGCTAGGGTCAAGAGCTTTTGAGACAACTCCCATTTAGACCATTGGATTTCTTCATGCAGTTATTCTAAATACCACATATAAGTGATATCATTCAGTATTTATCCTATATTTTATCATATTTAATATAATATCTTCCATTTCCATCCACATTATAGCAAATTACATGATTACAGCTATATAGTATCCCATTGTATATATGTACCATAGTTATATGACCCACTCATCTATTGTTTGATATCTAGGTTGATTATCATTGTATTGATACCTTTAAAGGGTAGAGTTTTACAAAAGAATTAAAAAAACTATTTATATGCATGTTATTTTCTCTTCTGTAACATAAGACTCAGAAATTTTGAATTCTTATATCTAGTAAGAATCCTTGAAGATAAATAAAACTTTAGATAATAAAATTTAATAACAAAAAGAAATGGAAATCTGCATATACATTTTGAGAACTATTTTTGATTTATGCAATACTTCCATTTCCATTTCAAATCTATGTATGACTGACTTCTTCAGTTCTTCCTCTCTATTTATCATGCTCTGATATGTAACTGCCTAAAGATGATGTATCAAACATTAAACTGCCTATTCCACCATGAATAGCTCTAGATTTTTTGACAGTTTTGCACCTGGTATTTTACACAAAATTGCTGAGAGACCAATAATAAATAATTTTTGTATTTAATAGACTAACTCCTGGTAGTGAATAATGTATAGAAGAAGCATTATTGACATGAAATGAATAAATGCCATTAGACAACATGCTTTAAAATACATTTTAGAATATTTATTAAGAATGATTCTAAAATTCTGCCATGAATCCAGTAGCTATTTAAATGCATTGTGTTCTAACCCTTCTTAAACATCTGAATAAATTCTTATTCATCTTTTTTTCCACCTAAAAGACATTTTAACTTTCTCCAGGTTCCATAAGTAATTTATAATATGTGAAGGAGATATACAGTTGCCAAACCTCTGTCTGTCTGCAGAGACAGTTTTTGAGGAGATGAAAACAGAAACAGAGCTCTCCAAAAGATTTCCAGGCCTGGAAGACCAAGGATTTGGGTTGAAATTTGACCTCTGGGACAGTAACCACTGGGTAAAATTTAAAGCAAAATGTAGACTTTAAATAACATTTCATATTCTGACTCTAGGAAATGGAAACAATTTCTAAGCATCCATGCAGGACATAGAAGGTCTTTTACAAAACATAAACCACAAATCACATTCAACAAGGGACAACAGATAAAAATATGGTGAAGCTGTGGTGGTAAGGTAAATGTTGCTTTTTTTCAGAATTTTAATTTCCCAAATGTCTGCTATTTTAAAGATTTAAGAGCATACGTAATATAGACACAACATATTATTGAAACTTTTTATGTTTTATAAGGATATATATCAGGCCTCCCTTAAAAGATTTTAAGCCTTATGTTCCTAGTAAGCACATTAGGAAATATATATATATACATATTCTTAATATATATTCATATATATGAATATTTATATGTATGAATATAGCAGTAAAAACTAAACCATCTTAGAATGACAGTCTTTCTTTCATTCACATTTATCATAACTGTAGACCATTTTTGAAAGTATGTTATAGCTACAATAAATTAATTGTGCCAAAAGAAGCCAAACAGATGCCTTTTGTTCCACTTCTATTAAATTCCAAGCATTTAAAGTTTAAAAAAATATAACTGGAAATAGTTTTATAAATGATCTATATAATCTTTTCTTTTTAAATTTTATTTATTTTATAATAAATTTAGTTGAATACCATTAGAAAGTTGATCATGATTGACTTTCAGTCATACAATGTTGAAAGCCCTTGGCTAGTACATAATTTCTGCCACTAATGTACCCAGCTTTCCTTTTACCCACCTCTCCACCAGCAGCTGTGGCAGACATTCTCTTTGTCATTCGTTTCATTTATATACTGTACTTTACTATATTATTGCTAAATGGGTACCAAGCATATCACTTTGACAACATTCAGCACCTACTTCTTGTCCAAAGTGACCATTTCCAATTTTCAATGTCACAGTGGTCTCTTCTCTGTCCTAACAGTTTTCTATGCTATGATATGCTATGCGACCATCTTTCTGCCATGAAATAAAGATAACATTTATCTTTAAATATAATAATGTTTTAAATTTTACAAATGATTGTGATTATTCATGTATATCACTCTCCATCTGTCTTATTTTACTCAGCATAATTGTTTCCATATCTCTCCATGTATAAGAAAATATCAAGAAGTCATTCATTAACAGCTGCATAGTATTCCATTGTGTAGATTTATTATAGTTTTTTGTACACTTATTTGTTTTCAGAAACTGGGTTGTTTTCAGTTTCAGAGTATTGTATGATAGCCCTGCAATGAGCATAGCAGTGCAGAGGACTTTTCTACATTATTTTAGAGTCCATAGGGTATATTCCATGTAACAGTATTATTGGGTCATATGGTAGATCAATTTTTATTTTTGTGAGGAAACTGAAGATTGCATTCCATATTACTGGACCAATCAATATTCACATTAGCAGCGAATAAGAGTTCCTTTCTTCCCACATTTGCAACTGTGCTCCACATTCGCAATTTTGCTGGTTGTTCTTTTTTTTATATTTTATTTAGACACCTTGATTACATACATGATTGTGTTTGGGTTTCAGTCATGTAAAGAACACCCCCCCATCACCAGTGCAATGTTCCCATCACCATTGTCCAAGATCTCCCTCCTACCCACCCAACCCTGTACTCTAGACAGGCTCTCCATTTCCCTCATATATTCTCTGCTGGTTGTTCTTAATCTTTTTAATATATGTCAATATCTGTGATATTGAGCTGATATTTCATTATTGTTTTGTTTGCATCTCCCTAATGATGAAAATGTGGATAACATGATAATCTTTAGATAGAAAATCTTTAGTCTTTAGACTTTGCAAAGAAAAATCTTCCTGAAACAATAGATTTGTATAAAAAGTGGCAGGCTATAAGTATTAAGTATTTGTTTTTTCGGTCACACCCGGCAGCGCTCAGGGGTCAATCCTGATTCCTTGCTCAGAAATCGCTCTTGGCAGTCTCAGGGGACCATATGGGATGCCGGGATTCGAACCACCGACCTTCTGCATAAAAGGCAAACACCCTATCTCTATGCTATCTCTCCTGCCCCAGGCTACAAAATTAATGTACAAAAATCCATGGCATCTCTATATACAAATAATTAAAGAGAAGAAATAGATATTAAAAAACAATCCCCTATGTACCATCAGGTTGCAGATATCAAGGTATTTAATCCATTTTTTTTGGGGGGAGGGTCACACCCGGCAGTGCTCAGGGGTTACTCCTGGTTCCATGCTCAGAAATTGCTCCTGGCAGGCACAGGGGACCATATGGGGCACCGGGATTTGAACCGATGACCTTTTGCATGAAAAGCAAATGCCTTACCTCCATGCTATCTCCCGGGCTCCTATTTAATCCATTTTTAATTGATTTTTTTGCTTGATATTAAAGAGATGTACAAGTTCACTGTTCTGTAAGTAACTGACCATTTTTCCCAACCCCACTTGTTCAAGAGGCTTTCCTTGCTACACTTCATATTTATTTTCCATTTTCTTATCAAAGATTAATTGATCATATGCCTGAAGGTCTAGATAATGATACTCAAGTCTGTACCATTGATCTGAAGTTCTGTCTTTATTCCAGGACCATGCTGTTTTAACGGCTACTATTTTATAGTATAGTTTAAAATTGTGGAAACTGATACCTCCTGTCTTCTTTTTCCCAGAATTCTTTAGCTATTTGTGGGACTTATTGTTCCATATGCATTTAAGGATTGTTTGATCGATTTCTCTTAAAAAATGCTTTGGTTATCATTATAGGCATTGCATTAAATATGTACAGTGTTTTGGGATGCATTGCCACTTTAATAATGTTAATCCTCCTGATCTATGAGCAGGGAATAAATACATTTCCAGTTCATTGTGTCCTCTTTTATATCTTGAAGCAGTGTTTTTTAGGTTTTCACCATTTTCGTTAAGTTGATTCCAAGGTATTAGGTATTTTTGAGGCACAATTATGAATGGGCTTGTTTTAAATATTCTTTCTTCTTTAGTAATTCTATATAGAAATACCATACATTTTTGTATTGATTTTGTAGCATGCTACATTACTATGCAAATGTTACATTACTATACAAATTATAAATTTTCTGTTTCTAGGAATGGTTTTTCAGATTCTTTAAGATTTTCTAAATATAATATGTTGCACACAAAAAAGTGAAGACTTGATATAAAAGCTATGTGTATCCCTGGACAAATTTGTCTTTACTAATTGCTGTGGTAAGTATTTCCAATGCAATATGGAGTAGAAGAAAACCAAAAGTTACTTAGAGGAAAATATAGGCATAATTATTCATGACATTGTATCTAAATATCATGAAGCATCTTCAAGGTTAAAATGTCATTGACTAAATAAGTGGAAGCAAAAATAAACAAATGAGGACACTTTAAACTTAGATGCTTCTTCACCTGAAAGGAAATGATGACTAGGATACAAGGATTATGCATGAAAGGGGAGAAAGTGTTCATCTAATACCTATCTGATAAGGGGTTAATATCTAAGATATACAAGTACTGACAGACCTTAACAATGAAAAATATAACCCCTTCTAAAATGGGAAGAAAAGATGAACAGAAAAGAAATACAGATGGTCAAAAAGTAGGTGAAAAAGCTCCACATCATTAATCGTCAGAGAGATGCAAATTAAAATAACAATGAGACATCATTTCACACTGACACACATCAAGAATAAGCAGAACCTGTGTCAAATTGGTGATAAAGAGACTCTCATTTACTGCTGTGGGAATGTCCACTGGTATAGTCTTTTTGCAAAACAATATACATGTTCCTCATAAAACTAGAAATTTAGCTTCTATTTGACCTAGCAATATCACTCCTAGAAATATAGCCTAGAAGCCCAAATATAAATAAATACAACAGTGCAGAAAACCCCCCTGAATTCCCATGTTCATTGTAGCACTATTCACAATATCCAGAATATAAATCAAAGTGCCTGAGAACAGATGAGCAGGTAAAGAAAAATGGTACATCTGTACAATGTAATTCTATACTGCTGTTAGGAAAAACACAGTCATGAAATTTGCTTTTGCATAGATGGATATGCAGATAATTATGCTAAGCAAAATGAATCAGAATGAGAGATATAGACAGAATAATTGGACTCATTGTTATGTCAATAATATCCATAGACAATAGAGTAGTGGTCAAGAAGAACTAGTCCATGGTAGAAAACTTGCTACAAGTAGTGGGGAGTATAGTTCGGAATAAAAAGGGACTCTGATGACAATATTTGGAAATGATCACTCTGAACAAACAGTGGGTGCTGAAAGGAGATAAAGTGGCATACATGATATCCTTTCAGTAACAATATTGCAAATTACAAAATCTAAAGGGAAGCTGGCACAAAATCTGTCAGTCCCAGATTTTATACTTCTTCATCTTCTATTTTGTTATAATAGCCTAATTTATAATATGAATTAAGTGGCTTTCCTTATTGCTAGCTGGCATCAGTAGTCATACTCAATGTGTCTAATTGATGACTATTTTCTCCAAATATCTATTAGGTGGGACCTAGTTGACATTATCTACATGCTTCTCATCAATTTTCCTCACCAAATCCTTCTAACCAGGAATGCCTAATGTGTACAAATGTGAATCTAATATACAAGCCAAATATATGATTATAAATCATTGTTGTCTGGTTGTATTATTTAGATCATTAAAGAATCATGTGCATTATAAAGTTTAAATGCCATGGTGCCATATATTTTAAGTTAGAGCTTAAAAAGCTAAATTACAAAGGTAAATAATTGAGCCAAATTCTTAAATTCTCAAAATAGAAACAAGTTTAAGAATAATTCCCCATCAATCTGTATTGTTGAGTTCATTCTGAGCTTTAAACAACCATTTTTGGAATTTTTCAGAGCTAAAGTCTAAGTTCAATTTTCAAATTGTACACACAAACAGTATTCTGCATTGTGTCCTTCATTTTGGAAATATTAATAGCACTTTTCATGTTTAATTATTTGTCATATGCTAGAACTATTGCATGGAAATTAAAGCCAAAACAGTAATCATGGGACCGGAGCAATAGCACAGTGGATACAATGTTTTTATTGCATGGAGCTGACCCGGGTTTAATCCTCAGCATCCCATTTTGTCCCCCAAGTCTGCCAGGAATGACTTCTGAGTGCTGAGCCAGGACTAACCCCTAAATATTGGTATGTTCCCCCAAAAGAAACAAAATAGTAACCATGACTTCTTGTTATTGCCATTTAAATTGTCATCTCCTAAACCAAAAATCTGCCACATATATTGAAATAATATGCACATAGACAAGCTTGTTGTGCATGTTGGGGTGGACTGATAAAAATGGTAACTCACTCCACACAAGTCAGCACAGTGAAAGACTAGCTGTGCAAAGGTCTGTCATAGAAATAAAAAATAAATTAGAGTTGTTTCTTAAGGACTGTTGAAACCAGTTTCAATAACAGGAAAAAGAAAGTAAGATGACCAAGAAAGATTTCATGCAAGAAGTCTCAAATGGTGATTAAAATTGAGCCTGAAAGATAAAGAGAAAGGCATGGGAAATGATGGAAAGACCATGATCACAAAAGTGTTGAGAAGCGGTTAATGACAAGATTTTTCCAGTGAACTGACTAGATGAGTGTTGTAGAAGATAATAAAGAAAGGGGAGGAGATGGCAATTAGACAAAGGATTGGGAAGGCAGGTCAGAGCCATTCAGATCAGAGAGTATAATTGCATATTAGAAGTTTATTCTAATTTAATTGGTAGGGAGCCAAGAAATGATCAGGTATCTGTTCATTATAAAATTTCAATAAAATAAACAAATAATTACAGCAAATGATGTTTATTTTGACATTCCAAGTTTGAGAAATACAAATTATCACATTATCAGTGTAAAATTATCATTAGAGTTTTCCTTTCATTGTGATTTGTTTAATCTTTTCAAAATTGGTTGATGTTTTCACTTGTTGGCAGCCAAGGCTCTGGCTCCAGCTCCCAGTCATCACTTAACAGTTCTTTGGCTGCCCTTCTCCATTCATCCATCACATGCTTAAAGTCCATCCAACTTTCTCGGTACATCTCACTTTTTCCATTTCTTGTAATGCTCATATTACATTGGCCTCTTGTACACCTGAAAATTCGATTCAGTAATTTCTGTTTCTAATACTTCAAATCTTTCATGCCTTTGTGCTTAGAGAGCACCCTTCCAGGTCCTCGCTGCATCATCCTGTTGAGACTGGAGTTAGAGAGCTTTCTTGGTCAAGGGTCAGCCTGATCAAAAAGGATAGGAATAAGACGGTCTTTGAATTACTTCTGAAGTATAGTAAATAATATCAGCCTGATCCTTAATTTACTATATTATTTCTCAAACTAAACTATATATTGCCTGCCTTCCGACTCCCAAAATAGGTTTTATGAATTCTAAGCAACTGAACTCAGTTATTAAGTGTTCTGATGGTAGCTCCTAAAAATGTTTTCATTTAATAGATACCATTAAAATATGAAAATTCCTGTTCTATAGTCATTTCAAAGTTATTTCCATGAATTCTTTAGAATTTCCCTGTTCATTTTTATTCTATCCTTTTTTAACCCTGCTTGTTTCCCTTGGCATTTATCTCTAGTCACTTGACCCAAATAGCTTTGTAAGAAATTGTGGGGAGTTTTTTTGTTTGTTTGTTTGTTTTTGGTTTTGGGCCACACCCAGTGACGCTCAGGGGTTACTCCTGGCTATGATCTCCTAAACCGCTCCTGGCTTGGGGTGGGGGGGTGGCCATATGGGAAGCCGGGTGATCGTACCGTGGTCCTTCCTAGGTCAGCCACGTGGTAGGCAAACGCCCTACCACTGCGCCACCCCTCCAGCCCCAGCTTTGTAAGAAGTTCTATATTTATTATATTGTTTTGTTTTGGTGGGGACCACACCCAGCAGCTCTCAGGACTTACAACTAACTGCATTCAAATATCACTCTAGACAGGACTCAGGGAAACATGTGGGATGCTGGGATAAAATCTTGGTCAGCCAGTGTAAAGCAAGTGCCCTACTTGCTGTATTATAGATCCAGCGCCTGCACTGAACTGTTTTTAAATAATAGAAGACATCTCACAAATAAAAATGCTAAGTTTTAGAGATTAAAATAATTAAATATATTTTATATGCACTTTAGGCTGTTGAGATAGTTTAATTAGAAATCTAATATAGAAACTCAAATACTCTAGTCCTTAAACTTGATATAAATTTATAAGTTGATTTACAAGTTAGTTGAAAATTAAACAATGTTCTGTCTTGGAAAAATTTTTCACTTTGGCTAACAAATAAATTACTTCACATAATTAAATGGAGAACATAAAAGTCTGTCTAAAACCTGACAAGTCTGGTATTCAAAGAATCACCATTGGCTCAAGGAAAAACCATTTATGAAATTAACTAGCCTGTGTAGCCACAGCATAATCCTATAATTTACTTACATCATTGTGCACTAAAGTCTTGACTTAGCAAATGCTTCTTAGGTTTGACATTTGTTAGTTTTATGGACTAAGAAAAATATTTGCATTAAGTTTTAATAATACTATTATACAAATAAGGTATAATAAATAAATACATTTATCTCTATAATTTATCATTAGATTAACAGAGCTTTTATTTAAATATTATTTTGATCATAGTGGCTACGTATCTTTCACATTAGTATTTTAGGTACATATTAACATTGAATCAGGGGAATCCACCACCAAATTTGTCCTTTCCCCTTCCCCGGTCCCTTTCTGCACCCATATCCCCCACCATCACCCCTTGGACTACTAGAGTAGGTGGTCCCCTCTTTGTCTAGCTTACTATCAATGATCATACATCTGTTTGATCCTGGTGCCCTCTCTTGTTTCTCCCTCTATTTGAGAGGCTAAGCTAGATAAATCGAGTTATGTGGTTTTGTTTGAGGGAAAGAAAAGCAATAGAGCGGGGTCAAGAATAAGAAAAAAAATTTTAAAAATTAAAATATGCTGAAAACGGGTGCAGTCCTTCTAGTGACTTTCAACCTCAGTTTGATAGAGGACCTGAAAAAGGTAATTGAAACATCTTAACAATACAAAAATTAATGTCAAATTAAATATCCAGTGAGCCCTACAGCAATCAGCAGAAGCACCACACAGTAGTCTCAGTTTTAAATCAAGTCATGCCAGAGTGCAAAAAGAAAGAGAAAGATAAGATAAAATAATATAGAATAAAAAAGGAGACATCGACTTCAATATCTGCACTAATATAAGGACGTCAAAAAATCAATCAATAAATATATATATACATATATATGTGAAAAATGATTATTTTGTGGTTTTTTTCTTTTCCCCCTTGCATAGGCACAGTAGCTATTGGGGATATTATAGAGGGAATTCCCTTGGCCTAGGAGATACAAGGTTTCTCCATCCCTGAACTATACTGTCATGAGATTACCTATAGACTCCTTGCATGATCATTTACTCTCCCCTCGGTGCTTTTGTGGTGTACGGAAGACTTCTGCATCATCATGGATGGTAAAATCAGACCACTGTATGTAGAGTTCTTGGTGACTGTGCAGCTCAAGGAATGGAGCTTATGGTGAAGTCTTTCTTTGTGGTTCTAGCAGTTCTGCTTCTTCAGTGTTGTTTTACTTAATCTTCTGTAGTTGGTGTTCTTGGTCATTATGTTGCTCCCAGACACTCTTTTTCCTTTAGATATGTCTGAGATATTTTTAGTTTTTGTCATGGGTCTGCTTTCTTCTCTCTCCACCTCCAAATCCACCAGCAATATAATGTAGCACCACTTCTTCCTGCAAAGGCATATTAAAAATAGGGGAAATTTTACGTGTAAAAACAAGCTCTTGGGTCCGGAGAGATAGCACAGCGGCGTTTGCCTTGCAAGCAGCCCATCCAGGACCAAAGGTGGTTGGTTCGAATCCTGGTGTCCCATATGGTCCCCCGTGCCTGCCAGGAGCGATTTCTGAGCATGGAGCCAGGAGTAACCCCTGAGCACTGCCGGGTGTGACCACAAAACAAACAAAAAACAAAACAAAACAAAAAAAAGAGTAACCCCTGAACACCTCCGGGTGTGGCCCAACCCCCCCAAAAAAACAAAAACAAAACAAATAAACAAGCTCTTATCTACTAGGGATAAGATCTTATACTTTTTTTTACAACACAAGGACATCTCCCGCCCTGAATTATGATATGTGGAACCAACCTAGACTCCATGGAAATAGGCACCGACCGTCCAGCCTTGACTCCTGGATCCCAGAAATAGAAACGACAGAGTTCTTCAAAACAGCTCCAAGAACCAAATCCCCTCCAGGGCATTCATAATGCTGCTCTGACACCAACATACACCAGTTCTAAATAAATAACCTGACAACGAGGGGATGGGACCAACTAGATCTAAGAACAAGTTATCCTTCCTCACCAGCCAACTATAAGACAAAATCAGAGGACATATCACCCTTTGATCTGTGCAAAAACCAAGATTGCTATATACAGATGACTGGTTGTTACAACCAGGACTAGACAGTACACATCCCGGGACCAACAACAACAAAAAGCTCTAACCCCGTGCCTGCCAGGATCAATTTCTGAGCATGGAGCCAGGAGTAACCCCTGAGCACTGCCGGGTGTGACCCCCCAAAAAAACAAAACAAAACAAAACAAAAAAACAAAAACAAAAAAAAGCTCTAACCTAGCTTTTTGGTGTACAATCTGTTCAACAAACAAGATCTCCAATTCCAGAGGTCTGACTAAGAAAATCGCAAGTGAACGGGTCTTCCAGAAACGTAACAAAGGACTCTCTCCCAGGCTCCAGTCTAGGATTAACAGAGCTTTTAAAAAATCACACATGGTGCCCAGGAGATAGCCTGGAGGTAAGGCTTTTGCCTTTCATGCAAAAGGTCATTGGTTCGAATCCTGGTGTCCCATATGGTCCCCTGTGCCTGCCAGGAGCAATTTCTGAGCATGGAGCCAGGAGTAAGCCCTGAGCACTGCCGGGTGTGACCCAAAAACCAAAAAAAAAAAAAAAATCACACATATTGTTTTTGAATCTTATGTTACTGATATAGCAAACATATTATTCTATCTACATAAAAATTATCTCATAGATTTTAATGGAAATTAGATTTTGACATAACTTTTACTGATAAATTATTATGTAAATAATTGTCCACAAAATAACAAAAATATTTATTATCTATAAAGTAAATAGAAGGTAATTGTTTTTTGAAAAGAAACTTCATTTTGAAACCAGAATGTTGAAGCTCAGCTGTTTCTGTAATAGAAGCAAGTTACTTGATATCTCTGTATAAAATTTGGATTATTAGTTACTACATTGTTGCAAAAATATAATATAACTAGAATTTCCTTACTTCAGAGACTGCATTTTATGATGTAAAAATCAATAGTTCTCTTTCTCATTTTCTAGAATGTAAGAATTTTGTGCCATTTTGCAGTAAGTGATATATCTTATTTAGATACTATGATTTCACTAGAAGTGGTCAGTGTTAGATTCAATAGTAAAGTGCTGGCAAATCGTAATAGAAGAGTCTATTTACTTTTTCCTAATTACAAAGCATTTTTACCAATTATGATCTTAAAAGACATGGATTTTAAAGAATACTTTATTTTCCTCTGCCAAGTAACATAGCATTTATTAGAATGCTATCTTGAGAATTTTATTTTTCTTAAAGCTAAGGCTCTAGGTCATAGTTTCCTATTAAGTCAACACAAGTTTTGATGATTATATGTCTAGCATGTATCTGGATGAACATTAATGGCTACAAGGTATTTTTAGAGTGCTTTATATCATTTCGCAAGACTTCCATAGGCTCATCAAAGATGAGATGTATCTGAAACTCATAATGTAATATTACAACTATATGAAAAAATAAATATTAAGGTTCTTACTGAAAATTATAGAGATAAATTACACAGGAGAAAAAATAACAAAATAAATGCAACATAGAGCTTAAATAAAAGGCAAAAGAAATCAATAAGTTCATATTATATGAGACAGGAGATGATGCAACTTCTAAATATATTGATGAATGTGCGTAAGACACCAGTCCATGATTCAATATCTTATCTTATTAGAGTCAATATCTTATCTGAATAAACAAACATATATTAGTAAAAAGGAAATCATATAAGCAAGTAAGACTGGATATTTTTCTTTATTTAGACAATTTACTAAATATTAGGCCTTCTTTACCTGAAATTTACTTAACAAAAGAAGACTCATTGGTAGCCTAAAGACTTATATTGAAAATAATATTAGACAATTATTTCTTTAAAAGTATACAACTGTACTCTGTATATGGATCTAACTTTTGGATCTAAATTCTAAGTTATTTACTTTTTATTTCAGCACATTTCAGTGCAGTTATACGGTCCATAGTTAAATAAAATTAGTAAAACATGTCTAAGAATATAAGTTACTAGTGTCAATCATAATGTAATTAAAAAAGAATGGGTGAAATATACTGAATTGTGTCTGCAAAAATCATATATTAAAGTTATTAAGTCCAAGTAACACAAAATGTGTCTATATTTGGAGAGAAGGCATTTAATGCAGAGAATAAAGACATTCAAGTGGAGTCTTATTTCATATGACTTAAATTCTATTTTGCTTCTTTTGTTTGTAAATCACAATATTCTATAGTTTTATTATAGGCTCTGCACTGAAGAATCATTAGTGGGATTTTGGTATGCAGTATTAGAGATTGAACCCTAATGTATGCATGTAAGAGAAGCCCCTTACCAATATCTTTCCAGTCTCTGACTTGCATTTTTTAATTGGAAATCAATATATTTTCCAAAGAAATAAATTCAAGAGGGTAGATATTATTCTGCATTTAAAAATTACTTTGAATTGCATTTTTTTTATAATGGGACTGCAGGCATACAATTTTTCAACACCAATCCTTTCACTAATGGCCACTTAGCTTCACCAATGGCACCATTTTTTCTACTATCTCTCTGTCTGCCTCCATGACAGTCACCTTTTCAAATAAAATAAAGCACTGTGGTTTAAAGTACTGTTACTGATCACATTTTATGCATGGCACTTTATGATTATTTAACATCCTCTCCTACTGCTGAGTGGCCATTTCTCTCCACCATCATCATAATGATTATTTTACTGACCTATGCCCCATCCAGGAGTAAACTTCCTTCTTAAGGCCAGTTCTCTTAAAAACAAACACATTATTTTTGTTTGTTTTTATTTTGTTTTGTTTATGGGCCACACCTGATGATGATCAGGGGTTACTCCTGGCTATGTCCTCAGAAATCGCTCCTGGCTTGGGGGACCATATGGGACTACAGATTGCAGTGCTCAGAACTTACTCCAGGCTCTGCACTCAGTAATTACTCCTGGCATGCTCAGAGTTTCCCAGGATAAAACCTTGGTTGTACACTTGCAAGGCAATTACCATATCCACTGAACTATATCTCCAATAAGCAAAAACAATGTATTTTTTTAAGAAATATTAAAAGTCTAGGTCCCAATTTGAATCCTTAGCCTTGCATGTGTGGTTCTGAAATACCCAGTACCATTGGACAATGAAAGAACTATCTCTAAGATCTGTATCCCAAGTATAAGTATTGAACTCTCAAGCATAGTTAGCTGAGCATACTCCCGAAATCCCCAAGCAGTTCTTGAGAAAACACCCCTTCACCCTGGAAGAGGAAAAGAAAAAAATTGTAGGTAGCCAAATAATGGAGACTATATGAATACAGGAAAGTGATTGATCAAATATAAGCCAAGGAAATATACCTTAGAAATATAAAGCAAACCATCAATCCTTAATCTCAAAGTTGATGGAAAATAAACTTTGGTTGTTTAAATCTGCTACTTAAATTAGTCATTTTTGGTTTATTTTAACATCCATAAAATCTAATAAAACCAGATCTATTTATTGAAAATATAAGATCTGCAGAAATCAAGGGTATCCATCTGAATCTCATTTTTTGTTTTGATGTGTTTTTAGGTCACACCCACTGACTCTCAGAGGTACTCCTGGCTTTGTGTTCAGAAATCACAGTGGCATGCAAGGCAAACTCCCATCCACTGCATCACCACTCTGGTCCCTGATATCTCTCTTTTTTTTTTTTTTTGGTTTTTGGGTCACACCCTTGTGACACTCAGGGTTTACTCCTGGTTATGCACTCAGAAATCGCTCTGACTCAGGGTACCATATGAAACATGGGAAGATCAAACTGCTATCCGTCCTACATCAGAGTGTGCAAGGCAAACGCCTTACCACTGCACCACCACTCGGTTCCAATATCTCATGTTTTAAAGGTATAGGAACAGAGCTTTAAAATTGTCTGTGAGAGGCCAAAGCAGTGGCATGTGTAGTTCCATATGGCCCCCAAGCCAGGAGTGATTTCTGAGCACATAGCCAGGAGTTACCCCTGAGCATCACCGGGTATGGCCCAAAATCAAACAAAAGAATTTCAAAAATTTTTTTCTGTGACTCTTCAACTCTAATTTTCCAACACTCTACTGAATTTCTCATTCACAATATCCTATATTTTCCTATTATCCTCCTTATTTTGACATTATGGTTCCCAAATCTCCTTATTGTGCTCTTGTCAAATTAGATAAATAACATTATAATTTTCTATAGTCAGTTCAAAAATTGCATCCTATTATTATCTATTTGCTATGTATTAACCTTGGCTTCCTTAATAGATTTAAAAATGTAGGCATTATTTTTATTTTACTTTTCATAAAATAGTAAGTGTACTTAGCCTAAAATAGCCAATCTATGGGACATTGTACAGTGAATAAGGCACTTGCTTGCAATCAGTGACCCTAATGCTACATATCGCTCTTCTAAGTACCTCCACGATTGCTGATCACCGAGCCAACAGTAAGCCCTGAGCAGGGTAGATGAGACCATAAAACAAATAGAAACAAAATGGGAAAAAAAGCTAATCTATGTAACATACCAAAGTTAAATGCGATAATAAATAGTATCATTTGTGTTTGGGGTCTTAAAATTTTATTTGTAGATAACAGACTAAAACAGGTTGAGATCCAGGACTTGCAGGCACCAAGTAAAAGATACTTCAAGAATACTTAAATCTTTCTCTTTATTATAAAAGTATTTTTGCAACTATAGAGAATGGCAAATCTTAGAGGGAATTAAACTATTTAGCATTATATATGCAATGATGCGTATCTGAGAACATTCACCTATTCTCACTCCAATTAGATTTACTTTTTCCTTTTATTTCATTTTGTATTTATTCTAAAACAATTTGATTTCATATCATATACTTTACTATTCTTTCCTGTTTTAAATAAAAAAAAGACTGGGGAAATAGCCATAATATTTTAACACAATGTTAGCTAATATTTGTACCAGAGTGTGGTAAGTTTGTTTTAAGTAAATGAAATTTTATAAGTATTTTTATAGTAATTTCTTTGAATTTATATGCATTGACTATTAAGTACGTGTAAGCAAAAATTATTTTTGCAAGGCAGAATATCATGAGCACTTTTAATGGAGTAAAGATTTAACAGTTGAAGGTAAAATCAACTAAAGGATATATAAAAATCCTTGTAAGTGTTTCTTTAGCAAAGCTTAATAATTTTGAGTTAGTATTTTTCCATGTCTTTGGCTACATAACAAAGTTAGAAAGTGATTTATATTTCTGTTAAGCAATGTTTAGTCCAGAACTTAAAAACTTTTCCTATTTATAAACTTACTTTAAAATCATTACGTAGTAATTTAGAAAATCTTAAAAATGTTTAATGTACCAAAGGAGTGGAGAAACCAGTTGCATGCTGAACTCAAACTTCTTTCCAAACAGTTTTTAGGTCTATAAAATCTAAATTTAGTTTTTCACAAGTCATCAAATATTTGCTTTTATTAAGGAATGGAGCCATTTTGAGCAACTTCTTTCATTTAATTTATACTGCTTTTTAAGAACAGTTTTGTATTCTGAAATACTGAGTTTTTCTATTAGAACTACAAATATACCAAAAAGAAAATGAATAGTGATATTCTGTTCTTAATTTTAGTTTTAAAGTGATTTGAATATTTGGAAAATGCAAATAAAATTAATATACTCAATGACCTTTAATTTTCAAGACAAAAAATATTTGTAGGTAAAATTTTTATTTAACTGATTGCATCTCAGTAATGTAATGGCACTCATAAAAATTTCCATTTTATAGGCCATGTTTGTTTTAATCATAAACTAATCATTGTGGAGAAAAAGTATTTTGCCACATCAAAACTTTATAGTCAAAAAACTTAATAAATTATTCTTATAAATTTTATATATGAGTTCATCAAATACACTTAGATTAATAAATTCATAAATTACTCTTTCTGTTTCAAAAGTTAATCTAGATTATGCAAAGTATTTAAAAACAGGTAAATATCTGCTCTCACTGAGTTGACACATTAGTGGCAAGCAAAGAGATAGTAAGTAAAATCATTTCAGGATGAAATGAAGGTGATAAAGTATATAGTAACACATACTTTTAGATAAGGAAGTTAGTAAACAATTGTAGTACGTAGCTATTAGATGAATAAGAATTAATATAAGTCAAGTGGAAATATTTGGAAGCCCAATTAGTAAAGGAAGGAACAAGAGAGAATTATAAAGAAGTCCTATGAAGGATCAAAGATACAAAATCGTAAATTCTTTTGCAGTTCTCCTTTTAAATTTGTAAAGGTTAACAGCTGTTCTGGCCCAAAATTGTGCAAAAGTAAGTTTTTTTATTTGTTTTGTTTTTCAGGAAGACGGGTAGCTTTGATCAAATTTATTCTCTTATTTCTCTACATAATTTTTTAAAATAAAGACTATATTGGTGGCACAGGAAGTAGCCTTGAGAGTGCTAACCTAGGACCTATCATGGTTAGATACCCCGGCATCCCATATGGTCATTCCCCCAAGCCGGAGGCAATTTCTGAGAGTATAGCCAGGAGTAAGCCCTGAGCAATATCAGTGTGCCCCCCAGAAAACAAAACAAAACAAAAAACAATAAACAAAAAACATAAAACTTAAAAAGGCAAATTATAAATCAATTTTTGAAAAGATTTTCTTAATAACTATTGAAATGTTGGTTGACAGAAAGATAAAGAAGTGTTTTATTTATTTATTTATTGAATTTTGTGACAGCCAGGAGTTAATCCTGGATATGCGCTCAGAAATCACTCCTGGTATGGGGGACCATATGGAATCTGGGGGATCGAACTGTGGTCTGTCCTAGGTTAGCACATGCAAGGCAAATCCCTACTGCTTGTGCCACCACTCTGGACCCAAAGAAGTGTTTTCTTATATAAATATAATTAAAGCATTTATAGTGATGATAAAATAATATTCACTAAAAATAAGTTTGAAAGGAAAATATAATACTACATGAGTAGACAGAGAAATATGTTGGTTCTCAGACATACTCTTAGGACATTAAAAGGGGATGGACCGGAGAGTAGGGACAAAAAAAGGGGGGATTGGCCATAGAATCTTAGAATAATTTAAAATATAAAGATATCATGATGAAAAGTGAGTCTAAAACTCATATAGGTTACTAGTAGTTTCATATGCCTATCAAATTTGAAACATGCTACTTACTTGTAAACCTTTTTACCTTACTAGCTAGTTTCATTGAATTGTTAGAAATATATTCACTTGTTAATATCAATCAAAGTATATTTCATTTTTAAATAGAACATTTTATATTTTAACACAATGAGTAAAAATAAAACCAGCTAGACGTGGACTTACTCTTAAAAACCTTGCTTTATGAGAGACTCGAGTGTTACTATAGTATGTAGGATTCTTGCTTTGCACATAGCCAAACTGGGTTAGATCCCAGCACCATACATGGTATTCTGAGCACTGCTAGGAATGAACTCAGAACTAGGAGGAAGTCCTGAGTCCTGATCATACATAGGAGTGACTCAAAAGCAAAACAACAACAAAAAAGTCTTATATTATGAAATGAGATTCATGTATGTTTCATATTAATCAGCACACACATGTTAATTCCTGGATCACTTATTTATTATTTATCATCTTGATTCACACATGATATTTATTATATGTATCCTCTTGATTCACACCAGAGATTACTTTTTTTTTTTTTTGGTTTTTGGGTCACACCCGGCAGTGCTCAGGAGTTACTCCTGGCTCCATGCTCAGAAATTGCTCCTGGCAGGCATGGGGGACCATATGGGGCACCGGGATTCGAACCGATGACCTTTTGCATGATAGGTAAACGCCTTACCTCCATACTATCTCCCAGGCCCCCAGAGATTACTTTTGATGAACTCAAAGACCATAAGAGATTCTTGGGGTTAAACCTGAGTATGGCACATGCATAGCATTTGCCCTACCCACTATATTATCTCTATAGTCCTTAATTTTGTAAAAATCAAAAAATTAATAACAACAAAAACTTGCTATTGGCTATTTCATGCATTATTATCTACCTTGACATTTTGACTCTGCTCACTTAAATTCTTTTACTGTAGTGATTTACTCCCACCAGTAAACCCACTTTTTTTCCTGTAGCTTTTCGCCAATAATATTGATATAAACTACAAAACTCTGATTTTGGTCATGTGAATTTTGATTACTAACTCTGTTCTTTTGGTTTACTTATTCCAGTACTCTTATATGCACAATTATTTATCATCTAATGACTCCTTTTTTTTACTAGTCTAAACTCTACAATTTAATTTCTTCCTTATATCGAAGTTCTAGATTCCATAGTCTGTCACTAAAATTATTAATTTGTAAACCATCTTACTTCAATTTCATTTTAATTTATTCTCAGAAAAGCCCTAAATTTAGATTCAGTCCATTTGTAAAAAGTATTTCTTCACAATGTTCTCACATTAAATTAATTAATGAGCATAAATTCCAAATGGTCTGCAGTACTGGCTAAAAACCCTATTACATTTCTATGACAACTTTTTGTTTTGTTTTGTTTTTGTTTTGGGGCCACACCTGGCAGTGCTCCTGGGTTACTTCTGGCTCTCTGCTCAGAAATAGCTCCTGGCAGGCACGTGGACCATATGGGACGCGGGATTCAAACCAACCACCTTAGATCCTGGGTCGACTGCTTCCAAGGCAAAATACTGCTGTGTTATCTCTTCAGGCCCACATTTCTATGACAACTTTTTAAGAAAGTTATTCTACATCATGTCTCCTCAAAACTCCTCACTTGGACATCTGACCTTCAGACTAGACTCACTTTTTTTCTTATGTTTTCAGAAGGCTAGACCTGTTATTTATTTTGTTAAAATATAATATTAACATGCACATATATTCATTAGTAAGGAAAATTAGTAAGTCTGCCATGGAGGAATTATTTTGTTGTGTTCAGTAATCTTTTTTATTTTTTTAACATTTTTTATTTAAACACCTTGGTTACAAAACACGATTGTGGTTGGGTTTCAGTCATATAAGATGGCATCCTCCATCACCAGTGCAACATTCCCACCACCAATGTCCCAAATACCCCTCCTCCCCTCCCCATTCCCACCTGTATTCTAGACAGGCTTTCTATGTCCCTCATACATTCTCATTGTTAGGATAGTTCATAATGCAGCTAATTCTCTAACTAAAAAAAATAAATTTGAAAGGAGAAATATAATACTACATGAGTAGACAGAGAAATATGTTGGTTCTCAGACATACTCTTAGGACATTAAAAGGGGATGGGCCATAGAATCTTAGAATAATTCAAAATATAAAGATATCATGATGAAAAGTGAGTCTAACTAAACTCACCATGGACCCATATGATCCCCTGAGCCTTTCAGGAGTTAGGTTCTGAGTACAGAGTCAGGAATAATCCCTTAGCACGGTTGGGTGTGGCCATAAAAAAATGGAGGTTCATTCCAGCAATGAGACACACTTAATAATATTAATGTTTTTTCTGTGTGATTCATTATTTACTTTCTAATGTCAATCAAAAATTTAATAAACTGAGAAATATTTTTATTTTTATCTTATAATTTTTGAATCTTTATTTAAAATAAATATTTAATTTCTATAATAGGTGCATCTATAGTCCTATGTTTTGGTACAATATAAATCTGGAAAAATCAAAAGGATTGAAAATAAATACCTTTACTTTGATTATTTTCTTATAAAATATTTACTGTTGGACTGAAATATATTATAACAGATAGGATTTTAGCTTTGTGCACAGCTAAATTCAGGCCTCAGAATGATATATTATCTCTCAAGCACTGCCAGGAATGATTCCTGAATAAAGACCCAAGAGTAAGACCTAAGTATCACTGGGTATGGCCCCCAAACAAACAGAATATTTACTAAGCTGATATCAGAGAAATAGTTCAGTAGTAAGGGCACTTGCCTTGAATGTGGCTAACCCAGGTTCAATCTTTGGCACCTGATATTGTCCCTTAAGTTTGGACAGGAATTATTCTTGAGTTAAGAGTAAGCAATAAGCCCTATGCACATCTATATGTGGTCCAAAATCCAAAAGAAAAATTTGTGTATTTAAATTAAATATTAAATTAAGAAATAACAAAAATATGCACATGGAAATATAAATTTGTGTAAAATAAATGGAAGATGAGACTATTATCTACTTGGCAAGAATAATATTCTAAAATTTCTAGGTAACATAGTGTCTAATAGAAAATATTTTCTCAACTTAGCTGATTATAAGACAATAATCATATTTATTATCCAAAAATGTTTTATAAAATATTTAGTACACTCACTGGAAATATACTAGTGTCCTGAGTTAGTAGAAATAG
This sequence comes from Crocidura indochinensis, assembly GCA_004027635.1. Taxonomy (NCBI): domain Eukaryota; kingdom Metazoa; phylum Chordata; class Mammalia; order Eulipotyphla; family Soricidae; genus Crocidura; species Crocidura indochinensis. The sequence goes on from PVKC010002289.1 coordinate 41,385, forward strand.
TAGAAGAAATTATTAAAAGTTAATTTAAAGTGTGCCAGAGCGTTGGCACAAGTGATAAGACATCTACCTTGCCCTCGCTAACCTAGGACAGACTGCGGTTTGACACCCACCCCCCAAGCGTTCCATATGGTCCCCCAAGCCAAGAGCCTGTCTGACTTTCTGATATGTAAATTGTAGTATTGTCTGTCTTATTCTTTACTGTTATGCTACTCTTTGAAAATTGCCTGAAACATCAGAGAACTCATTTGTTGCAAAGAATAAGCAAATTAGTTATATGATATAAATGTATAATCTAGTATGCTTGTTCAGATTAAATATAATCACAGTGGCATAGGTGGTATAGTGATGAGCATAGCTACCTTCCAGATTAAATATACTCATATTAGTAAGATGACATAAATTTCTACTTAATCGCTTTTAAAAAGCCAATTATTTATGTAGTTACTTTGCTACACACTATAAAATAGATTTGCAAATGCTCTGGGCACTAAAAGAATAAAAGTTTGGGGGCCGGATGGTGGCACTGGAGGTAAGGTGTCTGCCTTGCCTGCGTTAACCTAGGACGGAACTCGGTTCGATCCCCTGGTTCCCCATATGGTCCCCCGTGCCTGCCAGGAGCGACTTCTGAGCGAATAGCCAGGAGTAACCCATGAGCATCATCGGGTGTGGCCCAAAAACCAAAAAAAAAAAAAAAAAAAAAAGAATAAAAGTTTGCCTTAAAGTGATTAAAGCACAGTCACTGGCTCAACCATAGAAATATATATTCATGGGCCGAAGCTGTGGTGCTAAACGGTAATGCATCTACTTTGCACGTGCTGGCCTAGGACTAACCGTGGTTTGATCCCTGGTGTCCCATATGGTTCCCCAAGCTAGGAGTGATTTCTGAGCGCTTAGCCAGGAGTAACCCCTTAGCATCACTGAGTGTGGTGAAAAACCATGGAAATGACATACTGGTGAAGGGGTGTGTTCTTTATATGACTGAAACCCAATTACAACCATGTTTGTAATCAAATTGCATAAATAAAGTTGTTAATAAAAATTTTTAAAAAGAAATATATATTCAGATATAAGTAGACATATTCTAGAATGTACTAGTAACTGTTGACAAAACACATTAGACTTAACTAGAAACACTAGAAAAATATCCAAATTAAAGAGCAATAAGATTATAGATATGATGTTTTGATAAAAGTTAAAGAAAAAACATGAGAAAACTGTTTCATTTAATCTTAACTTTAACCTAATTTCTGTTGATGTCTAGAGAATTCTTAAAAGTATTCTGTCTAAAGTACATTAGAAGACCACTAAGGTCTTCTATATATCTATAGTTGGGTTCATCTTTTGCCTCAACAAAAGTATCCCGGCATCATAGATCAGAGAATGTTAAATCATGCTCAAGTTTTTACATCTTTGTGATATATAATCTTACTTATACTAAATATCATACAAGCTTGCCTCCTTGAGAGGTTTTGGATCTAGCTTTTATCTCTGTTTCAGGTCTTCATCTCCTAATTTATCTACATTGCTTCATAAGAAGGGCAGCCTTTATCTTTCCTGAAAATAATCTAATTGCTCCAATATTGATTTCAATTTTAGCTAAGATTAACACTGTATTTTAAATGCTCATCACATATGAAAATCAAGTATGAAAAGGGATATAGCAATTTAAATAGCAATTTAAAGGAATCTAATCCAGCTATGATCCAAGTACAGCAGTAATAGTCATGTGTCTGTTATTCTGAGGGATAGAATGTATGAGTATTTTGTGGATTTTGACTGCTCTCTACTGGATGAATAATGGATTTGATATTCTCAAATTCATGAGTACTTCAAATAAGAATGACTAAAAGTTTAAAATTATGTCTTATTACAGAAATAAATGTAACATTTTGTTTACTTCTTTACTGAAAATACGGCTATAAGAGAGATACCTGAATGTGGGAAAGATAATTCCCTTAACAAAAGCACCACAATTGTGAGTTACCTGAGCAAGACAATTTAGGTGTTGGAATATAATTGGGCAGCAGAAGTGTACCTAAAAGAGAATAGAATAAAACAGTTTAGTGTTTTTAGGATATAGAGGAAAACAGGCAAAAATGTAATAGGGAACTTTCATAACTTTATAATTTAGGAGTAACTATTGGTTAGCAATGTGAAATACCTGTTTCTACCCTTAATGTGCCCATTGACCTTTGATTTTCTTACTAACCATTTTAATATATATGTCAATTTAAGCAGTAACTCAAATGTTGAGAACTAGAGTAGGGGAATCATATTGTATGAAGTACTGTATTGTATCATATTTATTGTATTGTATTATACCACATTGTTTTCAGCTTACTAATTGTTGTTTCTGGAACTCTAAACTTGGATAGCTTTTTTGTATTTGTAGTCTCCTTTAAGTTTATTTAAAGAAGTCTTTTGTATCATTCTTTGTGAGTAGCTCCCTCTGAAAGATGTTCAAAGTGTCAGATTATTGACTTTAGTATGGTAAATAACTACAATAAATTGATTAATTTTCCATAACAGGTATACATACAAATATACTTAAATAAACTTCCCTTAATAAAAATCTTTATTGAAAATTTTAATTTATCCCCAAATTATCCATTTATTAATACCATTACTTCCTTTTCAAATCTATATTCCTCAAAGAGCTTAGTCAAAATATTGCAGTGTGGTGGTGATTAAAAGAAAGCCTCCATCTCTTCATCACACCACCACAAATTTATACACACTATCACACAAAGTTACAGTCATGATTATAGCTTCATAATACGTATTACATATTATGTAAGTTACATATCACATACTATGTAAGCCACATAATAATTAAAATATTCATAAATTAATAAAGTGAAGAATAAATACTTCAGTTTTGAAAATAATAAGGTAGAAATTAAGCATCTGGGTGATGGCACAAAGGATTAGAGTGCGTGTTTTTTATGTCTAGGTTCATATCCCTCTCACTCCCCCTTTATCAGTGCCCATGAAAGAGTCCTTGAGGGGGTCGGGTGGTGGCGCTGGAGGTAAGGTGTCTGCCTTGCCTGCGCTAGCCTTGGATGGACCGTGGTTCGATCCCCCGGCTCCCATATGGTCCCCCAAGCCAGGAGCGACTTCTGAGCGCATAGCCAGCAGTAACCCCTGAGCATCACTGGGTGTGGGCCAAAAACCAAAAAAAAAAAAAAAAAAAAAAAAAGAGTCCTTGAGCACTACTGAAGTAATTAGATAATATAATTTAATGTCTTGAAATGGTGAACTTTGAAATAGAAAAGAAAGCATAATTCCTTTAAAATACTACCATCATTTAAAATAACAAGAATCGTATTTTAGTAGAAATGGTGGAGAAATTGTGACAGCAGTAGAGGCTGCATTAGCGCAGAGGATCCTGAAGATTCCTAAAGCAACTTGTCCCCGTGTAACCCCAATGTAAAATTCCCTGAACTCCCTGCCCAGCGAACGGGCTCGAGAGTCCTAGGGAAGAAGCAAGACCAATCACTAAATCAAAAATCAAATTCACTCCAGCAGACATAAGCTCTTTTCCGGGCCCATCACATAGGAAGGCTTGTCTCCACCCACAAGGACTGTGGGCTGATTCCTGCCTGTGTTTGGGCACAAGCAGGATACTCTGGATAGCTGCACCAGTGCTCTCTCCCTGGCTTTCAGGTTTCCTGGTTTCGAGCATGTGGCAGCCAAAGAAAATCCCAGCAGAGATAAGCTCTCCAGGAGCAATCACATAGGTAGGCTTGTCTCCACTCACGAAAGGTGGAGCCAAAAAGCACTGCCACTCCAATTCATTCAGCAGCCACAAACATCTTCTAGCTCATGAATCCCTCGCAAAAGACAGTAACTAGAAGTGTGGCAATGGGGAAACAATGCAGGAAAGCTTCATGCATAGAGAATGAATATGAATGAATATGACAGCTCTGATGATGCAAAATATATCAACTCTCTGATATAAGAATTTAGAGATAGATCAACCAGACTGAAAACCAAAAAAAAAAAATACTAGCCCTGAAAAGAGTAATGGAAGAAACAGGACTAGTATATATATATATATA
>PVKC010002290.1:0-44330 GCA_004027635.1 Crocidura indochinensis
GGTGGGGTGGGAGGGAGGGGGACTTGGGACATTGGGGGTGGGAATGTTGCACTGTTGAAGGGGGTGTTCTTCACATGACCGAAATCACAAACACATATGTAATCAAAACGCTTAAATAAAAAAAAAAAAAGAAGGAAAAAAAAACTAAGGCCTCCCAATTCTTACCACAGGCTGTGTTCCTCACACGGACTGTATAGAAAAAGGAGGTACAGCAAACGCACCCTATATACACTTCAACCCAGACCCTTGCCTGGTCTGGATTGGAAATTGGGGACAAAAAAAAAAAAGAAAATGAAATTTAGGGGCCGTACAGTGGCGCTGGAGGTAAGGTGCCAGCCTTGCCTGCGCTAGCCTAGGACAGACCAAGGTTCGATCCCCCGGTTTCCCATTTGGTCCCCCAAGCCAGGAGTGACCTCTGAGCACATAGCCAGGGGTGTGGCCCAAAAAAAAAAAAAAACAAAAAAAAATTTAAGCATTTGAAAACCTAGTGATCACAAAGGTATAATGGTCATTACATATTCTCAAAGGGATTTTAAGAAGATTTGAGTATAAAAGATAATATATGTATAAAGGTATATATGCACTGGTGACCATAGTAAGATCATATTTTATTCAAACACAGAACAGATAAGTAGATGAAACTTACATAAAATGAAACGACACAAGTAAGACTTCCCCATTTCTTATGTTTCCATTCCTTGAAGCTTTGAAAAGAGAAACATGTTGCTATAATCAAAAAAGAAATAAAGTCTCCATGGCATGCTTGAAGCTACGAATACCCCTTTATTCACTTGATACATCTTTGATTTGAATGTCATTTTCATAGAAAATGAAAATCAGACTTAATGAACTATCTACTATATCTGGAACAATTACTCTAATATACCATATTATTTGAAACATCCACTTTTTTGAAACCTACACAAAGAACACCCACAAAATTTCAAATTGTTGAAAAAATTAAATAAGATTCGATTATCAATATACTACCCTGTAAAATGGACGTGCTGACAAATGCTATATCTGTTATGGTACACAGTATCCAAATAACACCAAGTAAAACACAAATTCTCTCTCTCTCTTTCTCTCTCTCTCCTCTCTCTCTCATGTGTTTGTGTGTGTGTGTGTGTGTGTGTGTGTGTGTGTGTGTGTGTGTGTGTGAAGACCAGAGTTCATTCATTCATTCCATAACTGTGAAACCATCCTGTGTTTGTCTTTCTTCTTCTGGTTTACTTCATTCAATGGTATCTTCCAGGTCCAAACAAGCCGTAGAAAATTGCATTTCATTTTTCATTACAGCAACATAGTGTTTCCTTGTGTATATGTACATCTTCATAATCTTCATCAGTCATGGGACACGTAGGTTGATTCCATGTCTTAGCTATTGAACTTAGCTATTGCAGAAAAGAGACAAACGGTATTCATGTGTCCTTGTAAATTAATGTTTTTAAGTCTGGAGAAAAAACCCAAAAATGGGATTGCTCAATCATATGACAATTCTAAATTTACTGAGGACTCCACAAAACCATTTTCTACGGAGGTTGAGCCACACAGCATTCCCACCAGCAGTGGAGGAGAGTTCCTTTTTTGCTACATCCCTGCCAGCACAGATTGTTCCTACTATTTTTTGACATGTGTAACTCTCACTGGAGTGAGATGATATCTTATTGTTGTCTTGATTAAGATTTCCCTAATGATAAGTGATGCTGAACATTTTAAAATGTGCCTATTGGCAATCCAAATGTCTTCCTCTGAGAAGTGTCTCTTCATTTTATCTCTCCACTGTTTAATATTCTTGTTGATCCTTGTTAGTATTTTATCTATTCTGGATATCAAGACTTTTTCTAAAGTGTTGAATGCAAATATTTTTTTCCTATTCAGTTAACTATGTCTTAATTTTAGCTCATTTTTCTTTTGACATGCAGAAACTGTTTAATGTAGTCTCATTTTATTTATTATTTTGTTGCCTTTGCCAATGGAATTAGATAATTAAAGAAACTTCTGAGGTCCAAATCTCAGAAAATTCTGCCTTTATTTCTTTCAATGTACTTTATAGTTTATGGTCACTTTTCTAGGTTTTTGATTCACTTTGATTCGACTTTGTGTAAGATCTGAGATATGAATTAAGCTTTAATTTTTTACACATAGTTATCTAGTTTTCCCAGTACCATTTGATGAAGGGGCTATCTTTATTTCATTTCATGTTCTCAGCTATTTTATTGAAAATTAATTCTTGATATAATTGTGATTTTTAATTAGGTATTTGATTCTGATCTATTAACAGAGAGTCTATCTACATTCTAGTACCAGGTAGTTTTGATCCCTATAGTTTTATAATACAGCTCAAAAGATAAAAATAAAAGAGAATGGCTTAATATATATATATATATATATATATATATATCACCATCCCCAGAGAACTGGATACACACATGCTGGCAATAAAACATACCTCCATAAAATTAAGATAGAAATTCTAAGAACTACCTTCTCAGATCACCTTGCACCAAAATTTGAAGTGAATCACAAACACAGAGAAAAGTATTTAAAAACTGAAAATTAAACAACTTATTAGAGGCTAGAGGGGTGGGAGAGCGCTAGGGCATTTGCCTTGCATGCGGCTGACTTAGGACAGACCCTTATGGTCCCCAAGCAAGGAGCAATTTCTTAGTGCATAGCCAGAAGTAATCCCTGAGCATCCCTGGGTGTGGCCCAAAACCACACACAAACACACACACACACACACCTACAAAACTTATTACACACACACACACACAAGTACAAAACTTATTACTGAATAACCAGTGTGTCAAAGATGAAATCAAAGATTCCTTGAAACAAACGATACAGAGAAAATTAGCATGGCCCCTGTGCAAGGATGACATGCAAATTTGTGAAGCATTCCATATTTTTCAGAAAAAAAAAAAAAAGATTCCTTGAAACAAAAAAGAATGGAGGGGCCGGAGCAATTATCACATCAGTATGGTGTTTGCCTTGCATGTGGCTGACCCAGGACAGACCTGGGTTCAGTCCCTGGTATCCCATATGTAAGTAACAATGTATCAATAGTAATTACAAAGGTTAATTAAATTAAAAAATTATTTTTAAAGATGGAGAGGAAAAGTACAAAATACTACAAATATTCCAGACTTAATAATCTGGTGAGTTTGAAGAGATGAGAAAAAAATTAAAATCAATGAAGTTCTTAAAATAGAAGAAGTAGGGGACTACTGATTTTAATAACTCTCAGCATTAATAAATACAAGGTCAAATAGGCTTAGTTAATTTGAGCTATATATAAATGGAAGTAATATATTTATTTGGTGACTAAAAGTGTTTTAAAAGAAGTAAAATGTAACTAATCCAAAATGAAAAATAAAATAGGACAACAAACATAAAAAGGTACCATGGCAAGAAAATACAATATATTCGCTTTATAATAGTTATGTGAGACAATATAAACAATTAGATTCTAATTAATTTTGATGATAAAGTCCTTCACTACCTGTTACCCTTAATTGGATACATATGTAGTAATAAATATCATAGAAGAATTAAACAGGGCCCCATCCCTAGAGTTCATAGCATAGGGAGTTATTAAAGTTACTTTGTTCCAAATTGCAGGGTTTCAGAATTAGAAATAATTCAAGTAAAGTAAAAATCCCTTTCCAAAAGCTAAGATTATAATTTTTTCTCCATGTCTGTTTAAAAAATGTATTATAAGATAGCTGATTAAAGACTAGCTTCAGATTTCTGTCTGAAATCAACAGATGTGTTCATAAGAATGGTATGCAAGTAATAATTGGAAATAAAAGTGTTGGGGAAAAGTATAGGCACACAGAAGGGCTATGCCTTAAGAACATTCAATTAGGAACATTTATTCAATTTTTAATGGAATTTAATACCATTTTTTATAATTTGCAACATTTTTTTGCTTTGGTCTTATCTATTTTCCTCCTCCCACCAAACAAAACTCTTATCACTATGCTTTCAAAGGCAGCCTGATATTATTTGTTTAAGATGCACGGTATCTTTAGACAAAACAGACTTTATTCCACTTGCCATTTTATGTATATTTACACATAACCCCAGTGCAGCAGAAAAATGAGGGATTAAAAGAGACTTCCTCTAGGTAAATATGGCAGAGACTAAATACACATCATTATCTCTGGCCAAAAAAAAAGAGAGAGCCAGTAGAATCAATGGGCAAACCTCCAACATTAATAGTTATACTTGTTACCTATTTATATATACAGTAAAAGTTTATAGTTAAAATTTCCAAGATGGCCTACTTCCAAGAGATGAATATTATCCTAGTTGAAAAAGACTATACATACTGACTGATACATAAACTCACCTAATTAAAAACAATAACCTTAGCTCTTTTATAGAATCTAATAAATATTCACACATTTAATTAATATATTTATGATTAGCAAAAAGCAATATTTTGGTTGAATTCGTTTTTAATTTATACTGTTTCATTTAAAGAATGAAGGCAGGTATGATTTGATAAGAAAAATACAACTTTAGTAGATTATGAATTATATATTTTCCTGTAATATTTTACCAGTTATAAATTATTTTAGAGCATAAATTTAAGATAGCATTTATTAAAAACAGAATGTGAAAATATTTTATTCTTTCTCAGTCTCTATTCATGTCATTTTACCAGAGCATATAAATAAGTTTTTGAAATATAATAACATATATTCTAGATATGAACAGATAGTAGAGGGGTAAAATATATGCCTTACACCCATGGCTAACCCCAGTTCAATCCTTAGCACCACATATAATTCAATTCCCTCAGCACTACCAAAAATTATCCCTGAGCACAGAACTAGGAGCAATCCCTGAGCACTAAGAGGGAATGCCTCAACATGATAGATAGATAGATAGATAGATAGATAGATAGATAGATAGATAGATAGATAGATGATAGATAGATAGATAGATAGATAGATATAGATATAGATATATAGATATATAACAAAACCAGTTTTTCTAAAACTATAGTTTTCTTGTTTCTGATCATTCTATATAAAACCATCCTGTTGAGGGTTAATGAGGAATAAAAATAAAAAATATAAAGTTTCCATCTCTTTGTTAACTGTAAGGCTTGTGGCTTGTGTCCTGATATATTTTTAATAACAATATGAAATAGCAAATGTCTTTTAGAAAAATTATCACCAAAAATATACTACTCTAGCCAGTAAAAACAACAGAAAAGTACCATAGTAGAAAAAGTACTGTAGTTTATTAGTAGGAAAGTAAGTTTCTTCCAAGTTCTAAAAAAGACATGATATCTTAAAAGACTGTCATTGAACAAATGTGAAGTATCTTAAAATAAAAAAATTACTTCCTTATGAACCAGTTACAAGATAGAAAAAAGAATTAATAAATTACTTTCAAAAGGAAATTTCAAAAGAGAAATGTAAAAAGTAATTTCAGGAACTAGACTGATAAAACAGCAGGTAGGATGCTTGTCCTGTACACTTTCAACCTGGGTTCAATCCCTGGCACCTCATATGGTCCCCTGAGTCTTCCAGGAGTGAGGCCTGAACAAATAGTCAGGAGTGAGTCTTGAGTACTGTCATGTGTCACCTCCTCAAATAAAGCCCCAAAATATTAATAAATAAAAAATTGATAACTGCAATGATCTGATACCACTGACAAAGAAAACAAAATAAAAATAATAAAAAATGATACTATAGTAAGCCAAAGACTTTCTGCATGGCAAAAGAAACACAAGTTAAAATAAAGACAGCTAACTGAATGGAAAAAAATTATTTGCATTCAACACATCAAAGAAAGGCTGGATAGCTAGGATATATAAAATACTCGTAAAGATAAACAAAAGCAAACTCAAAAGCTCTATCACAAAATGGAAAGAAATGGGCAGACACTTCTCAGAAGAAGACAAAAAATGAAATGGATTGGTAGTTATGGTCACCTCCTTTGGATGGCACATGGATATTTGTCCATTCATGCTAATTGACATATTTCACTCATTTCTGGATAAGGAGTAAAATGCATTCAACTGAAAATTATAGAGGGCTCAACTAAACACATTACTTGATTGTAAGCTTAAGATTTTTCATATTTTTCTGCAGCATGAAAATATTTTATTTAAAAAATAACTACAAAGGTATATTATTAAAAATATCCCATTTAAAAGTTTAAAGTGACAATAACATTTCAATTACATTTTATTTTCAATAGTTTTTGATGATGTCTTTTTTTCTCTTCCAATTATTTTATTTTTTTTATTATATATATGATTGTGATTAGGTTTCGGTCATGTGAAGAACACCCCCTTCACCAGTGCAACATTCCCACTACCAATGTCCCAAGTCTCCCTCCCTCCCACCCCACCCACACCTGTACTCCAGGCAAGCTTTCCAGTTCTCTCATTCATTCATGTGATTATGATAGTTTTCTGTGTAGTTATTTTTATAACTGCACTTACCACTCTTTGTGGTGAGCTTCATGGAGTGAGCTGGAAGTTCCAGCCTCCTCTCATTGTCTCTGATGATTGTTGCAAAAATGATTTTTATTTTCTTTAAAACCCATAGATGAGTGAGACTATTCTGATGATGTCTTTTTAATAACAACTATCTATAGAAAAGACCATTTACAATAAGTTCTTTTGATTTCTTTTTCATTAATTTTCCTGGATAAGAGTAAAAATAAAACAAATTTAAAGTAAAGTTTTTACTAGTCTTTTAGTGAATTTAAATTTAGTCTCTAGTCTTTTAGTGAATTTAAATATATATGATATTCAAATAATTTTAAAGTCATTTTTTAGAAATCTACCAATATATTATAAGTGCCTTCACTTCCTATGGAAAATACTGTGATCCATGAGTAGAATTATATTAACTGTGAACTACAATAAGAATCTTGGGGGGCCAGAGCAATAGCACAGTGGTAGGGTATTTGCCTTGCATGCTGCTGACCCAGAAAGGATCCAGGTTTAATTCCTGGCATCCCATAAGGTTCCCCAAGCTTGCCAGGAGCAATTTCTGAGTGCAGAGTCAAAGTAACCCATGAGCACTGCCAGGTGTGGCAATAAATAAATAAATAAATAAATAAATAAATAAATAAATAAAGCTGGACATCAGTGGGGCCAAAGAGATAGTACAACAGGTAGGGAGTTTGCTTTGGTACGGTCAAACCCAGTTTAAACCCCGGCATTCCATATGTTCTCCTGAGTACCACCACGAGTGATTCTGGAATGAAGTGCCAGGAATAATTCCTAGAATCAACAGGATGGCCCAAAAATTAAATAAATAGATAAAGAAATAAGGCACTAGTACAAAACAAAACAATTCTCCAGAACAAGTACATTACTCCTCTGTAGTTTCATTCCATTAAATTTCACATAACTTTGCTGGATATCTGACAGTAGGATGTGTGAAAGTAGGGTTAAAAAGTAGATGTGTGAGAGTAGTAGTACTTTCAAAGAACAAGTATGCTATATTGGAGTAGAATGTATGAATATAAGCTTGTATTTTTCATATCAACTCATAGTGCAGGTTTGTAAAAGTTATAGTAAGACCACAGGCTGCATAATCAGGCTAATTAGGATTAAATTCCGATTTCTCTACTTACTATAAATACAATTCTTCTCAATATATTCAACCTATTGTGCCTCATAAAATGTGAATAGTAAATAATATATAATACATACAGATTAAACAAACTGGAAAATAAAGGTTACATAGTATAGTATTTGTCTCATAGTAGCAAAAAATTGATGGTAATTATAGCTATTATAATTAACTATAAAGTCCAAATTTTTAACATATAATCTATAGTAGACTATATATTATATCATTTCTATTTAATAAAACTTTCCCAGTTTAGGCAAGTTGGTATACTTACTCTTATCGCATGTATATTTTTCATTTTTTGATACTGTATCATGTCTTAAGCAGAACATTCTACATACACAAGCGATTTGACTGGTTAAGGTTAAAAAAAAAAACTTGCCTCAAAATTGGGGAGATAGTTGAATGGCTGAAGATCATGCTTTACAAGATGGAAGCCCAGATTCAACAACCCAGCAATGCATGGTGCTCTGAGCATCAATAGGACTTACCCCAAGCATGGGAATGTGAATAGGTCCAAAACAAAACAAACAAAATATCTGGCTCACTCAATTGTATTAACAATATTATGAACCTGAAGACATTAGAAAAAGAGCCAGAGGTAAAGGGATAGATATAGAATAATCTCCCTCATTTGGGGGATATAGGAAAAACAAGCAATAGTATCCAGAGACAATGGAGAGAGAGTCAGGAGGTCCATCCAGCCCAGGGTAGGAATTTCAACACAAAGTGAATGCAATTAGAGAAGGGTTTACTAGGACAATGATAGTTGGAACTGATCACACTGGACAAGAACTCAGTTCTGAAAGGGGAGAAAGTTACTTGCAAGTATCCCTCCATTAAACCAGTGTCAAAAAGGAAGGAAATAGATAGAAAGAGGGGAGAGAGAGAGAGAGAGAGAGAGAGAGAGAGAGAGAGGGAGGGAGAGAGAGAGAGAGAGAAATTGCTTGCCCTAGAGATAGATGGGGGTTGGAGAGTAGAAGGGAAACAGGAGACACTGGTGGCAGGAAGGGTGCACTGGTGCAAAGTGATGTACATTGTAAGGCTGAAATCCAACAATGAACAATTTTGTAACCACAGTGCTTAGATAAAGCAATTAATAATTACACAAAAAAGAGAGACTTCTGAGTAAACAAGTGCATAGATGGTAGCCAGACCTATACCAAAATATCCATAATCACTTACAGTTCACATCAATCACTACTGGTATCAACAAAAAATATGAATAAACACCAAATACATAATATATAGGGAAAGATAACTACATACAAAAAGTATATATCATAAGATTTTATTTTATATGATGCTGAAGGAGGAAATCTAATCAATGGCGATAAGTCAGTGTAGTAAACTCTAAGAGAGGAGAATCAAATAAAGGAAAATTGAGGGAATACTATGCAGCAAAATTCACCCCTGGCTTTTTCTCACCTGTGACACCCTCCCTCTTTTGCCAGGGAAATGCAAACTGAGATCGACTAATGTGGTTACCAATTTGGGGGGGGATTCGCACATACAGTCATGAGACTACAACTAAGAGTAAAGGAAATGCTCTATATTTTAATTTATATTTTTATTCAATTTTTTGTGTTTCCCATTTACAGTTATGAAACTACAATACACATTTGCAAAAGCTAGGTTCTAGTCTAATGGAACTGTTCTATATTTTGAATTATATTTTGAATTTTTCTATGTCTTTTTTTTTGTTGTGGTTTTTGGGTCATACCCGGCAGTGCTCAGGGGTTACTCCTGGCTTCATGCTCAGAAATTGCTCCTGGCAGGCACGGGGGACCATATGGGGCACCGGGATTCGAACCGATGACCTTTTGCATGAAAGGCAAACGCCTTACCTCCATGCTATCTCCCGGGCCCCCCTATGTCTTAATACTTACTCCTTCATTAATAATTAAAATTTTGATATGTTCATGTGAATGAATGAGGGAAGTAGAAAGTCTGTCTCAAATATAGGTGGGGGTAGGAAAGTGGGAGATTTGGGGTACTGGTGATGGGAATGTCACACTGGTGAAGGGGGGGTGTTCTTTATATGACTGAAACCCAACTATAATTATGTTTGTAATTAAATTGTATAAAGACATTAATAAAGAAAAATTTGATATGTTCAAAGACTAAAATAAGCACTTAAATCCCCTGCTCATAGATTGGGAGGATTAACATCATTAAAATAACAATACTCCCAAAAGACACTGCACAGATTTAATGCAATCCTTATAAGGGTATTTATAACATATTTCAAAAAAATAGATCAAACACTTCTGAAATTTTTATGGACCAAGAAACCTCCAAAAACAGCTAAAGTGATCCTTGGGAAGAAGATGGGAGGCATCACTTTCCCAAATTTCAAACTGCTAAAAGGAAGTAAAATGATATACATGATACCCCTTCAGTAACAATATTGCAAGCCACAATCTATTTGCTTTGTGTTTGTTTTTGTTTGTTGTTTTTGGGTCACACCCAGCAATGCTCAGGGGTTACTCATAGCTCTGCACTCAGAAATCACTCCTGGCAGGCTTGGGGGACCATATGGGTTGCCGGGAATCAAACTGGAGTTGGTCCTGGGTTGACAGCATGCAAGGCAAATGCCCTACTGCTGTGCTGTTGCTCTGGCCCCTATATTTTATTTTTAATGAGGGCCTAGAAGTAGCTCAGACTCAGCACAACTGCCTACCACTGTTGATTTTTTGGCTGGTTGGTTTTAGAGACAGAATATCACATCTTTCAAAGTCCTTAGAAGATAAATTAGAAACCAATAAGTTAAGAGGAATTAATAAATGTTCATCAAAATCCTTTCTAGTACATAAAGTATAAAAATTTTAAATAACCCACAGAAGTCACAAAGTTTTATAAACTTTAATATTAGGCGCTAATGAAATAATACAGCAGGTAAAATCTTGCATATGGCCTACCTGGGTTCTACCCCAGCACCACATATGTTCCCTCAAGTACCACTATTAGACGTGATCACTGAGTGAAGAGCAAGGAGTGGGCCCTGAGCACTGCCAGGTATAACTTAAAACCAAAGAAAAAAATAAACCCATTATTATATGCAACAATAATAGATTTGATAAAACTTAGGAAGGCCATATTCTTTGACTATTAAGAATTGAAACTGAAAATTACTGCCAGAAACACAAAGAAGTAGAAAATTTGGAAATTGGGCCAGAGAGATAGCACAGTGGTGTTTGCCTTGCAAGCAGCCAATCCAGGACCTAAGGTGGTTGGTTTGAATCCTGGCATCCCATAAGGCCCCCGTGCCTGCCAGGAGCTATTTCTGAGCAGATAGCCAGGAATAACCCCTGAGCACCGCTGGATGTGGCCCAAAAACCAAAAACAAAAAAACAAAAAAAAAAAACAAAAAACAAAAAAAGAAAGAAAATTTGGAAATTAAAAATTTACCAAATAATCGTGTTCCAAAAAAATTAAAACTATTAAAAATATAAGAACTCTAGGAGTTAATTAAATATTTAGTAATACAAATAACATGCAATATTATAATTCTTAAATAATGGATGAACTACAAAATGTAAGAAATACAGATTAATGATACACATAAAATCCAGTAAGACCAACTGAAAATTTTCAGAAGTAAGAGTTCATTTAGCTCACTCAGATCCCAAACCTCTACAGACACTAGACTAAGCCTTTCTGCTTTCTTGTTTTCTTAGTTTATAAAAGGAGATAGACTACGTCCCTTTATCTCACTTTTGCACCGGGCAAAATCTTGTAAGGCTGTCAGAGAAAATATCCCTGATATTTTAGATCTTTGATGAACAATTTCCATTATATATATTCATTATATACATATTTAGTGAAGTAGCTGAATTCATAAATATGTCAATGTTCTAAGTCAATCTCTGTTAATGCTAATTAAATGTGAAATGTCACTCCTTATTTAAAGCTATAGAGAACTATCCATCCATCATCCATTGGGATCCTAAGGCTGTTCCCTTAAAAGTCAAAGTTGAAAACAGAAAACATTTTAAATAAAGTTTTTTAAAAATAGAGGGGAAAACTGAGACCCACAAATACTAGTTTATACTTAAATATCGTAAGTTCTTTAAAACTAACTGAATCTAAATATAACTTGCGTAGTGCTTTGCAGCTAAATATGCAAAGAAATCCACAGAAATGTGAACGGACTGATTAGCTGTGAGATTCCAAGAGAGGAGGAATTGCATCCACCCCATTTCACAGCTCTAACTGGGGATCTGGCAATGCAGTTACCTAATAAATAATTCATGAATGGGTAGATGAATAGGCAGTATTTTCTCCAATGAACATGTACCAACAAATGGTTTTTTAAAACTTTTGATATTATTATATATAGGCAATTTATTTCTATCTTCATTGTTATGAGAACCCTAAAAATAAAAAAAAATTAAAGGACAAAATTCATTGGCTTTAAAAAAAAAAAGACAATAGTCTCCCATTTGAAAAATCAGAAATCTGCTCCATACAAATATTTAAGAAACATCTAGGCAAATTGTCTCAGTTGTTAATAAACTTTCAAAACTCTAATTCTATTCTATTCCAATTCCATACTTCCCTTCAATTTAGTACAATGAACAGCTCATTCTATTTTCAATTGCCCTTGTTTATGTCTCAAGCTTTAGCTGATTATATTCTTTGATTTCCTTACCCTGATGCAGATTCCCTGATGCAAAAGCTACACTAGTTGTTTTTGTTTCTTGGAGGGTTATTGTCGGAGATAGTGTTTTGCCTTTTATTAGCAGGATCTCCTAACCTCCTACACTCTTAGTTTTTACTTAATAGTAAGTTCCCTCCTCCACGCTCTACATTTAGCTCTGCTCATTAGGTTTCTTAATCCCCTGTAATTTACTTTCATGAAATCTTATACCTTTGAGTAGCTATGTTCTAGGAGCCCATTTCCTTAGTATAGCTAGTCCAAGCAACACAGAATCGACAACTACACATAACCTTATTTACTTTCTCAGCCAACATGACTGTACAGACAGATTAAAAAACAATCTTTTTTTTTTGAATGCTTATGGACCATGAAACTATACCAATTTAACTTGGTATTTTATTTTCTCACTCAAACATTGCCTGAAAAGGTTGAACCACAGAATTATACTCTAGAGTATTTAATATGTCTTTATATTTTTGTTTTGTTTTGTTTTGTTTTGTTTTGGGGCCATACCCGGTGATGCTAAGGGGTTACTCTCGGCTATGCACTCAGAAATTGTTCCTGGCTTGGGGGACCATATGGGACACCAGGGGATCAAACTGCAGTCTGTCCTAGGCTAGCAAGGGCAAGGCAGATGCCTTACCGATTGCGACACTGCTCCAGCCCCTAATATGTCATTCTTAAGTTAGATTTTAGATTCTTTTTGATCAGAAAAACATGAACTACAAAAAGTAACTGTAAATTCCAATATATGCATTTTAATACCTAGAATTCTAGAATAGAGAAAACTGCTTTTTCCCCCAGTTGTTCTACAGAAGTTCTGCTTTTCCAAAAGGGTTATCAAAGACATGCATAATCTTTAAATCTGCCTCAAGAGTCAATCCTGATCTTTCTTTCTCTTCCTTGTCTTCTATTCTACTCATCACTCATGCCTTTGTTGATAGATATTATAAATATATAAACTTTCTTGGACATATTGATTAAAAAAAACCCTGGTACTAAAGTGAAAGATTTAATAAAAGGGCCAGCTTAATCAAGCAAAATTTATACTTCAGTCCTCTGCGTGCTAAGTTGTGATCCTCCCCATTCACATGATAGAGAGCAAAGCCAGTAAGTTTTCTTTAATTGGTTTGCATCCCCACACTGACCTCCAAGGCTCTGTTTACATAGCCTATCCTGCAATATGTTCTGCAGTTCTCTGTTTCTTCCAAAAGCATATTTCTCCTGTGATTTGATATATGGCTTTCATGTTTAATGACTACATTAAACTCAATGCTTTGCTTCCTCCAACATCAACGAGTTTCCCTTTCTGAAAGGTGCAGAGAAGAGCACACAATCTTGCTACTTAGAAAGAAGTCTGTTTTACTTTATTACTAAAATCACCAACCTCACATGTAAGGAACATCCATACATCAACCAAAAAAAAAGTATTAGAAAAGACACTATAAAACTATCAAATACCTTTTAGAAAGATGATAGGTTGGTTGTTCTCAATTGGTAGAGTGAAAAACTTTGGTGATTGAGTTATATAAACCAACAGAAAAGAAATTTGATCTTTTCATAACTCAGTACAAAAAAAGACACAGCTCGGAGACAATTTTAATCAAATTAAATTTTTTGGCTTTAGTTTGCTTTCTTTTTCAGCCACATGAGTATTGCCATGCTTGGGGTTTATATAGAGACTCAAGCTCATACAGTGCTTGGGTTGGAACCTGGGGTTCCTATATGCCAAGCAGGCATGCCAGCCCTGTGAAGTATCTCTCTGGCCCTAGTCAATTGAACATATTATTCTTAAGTTTTCAGATCAGAATTAATATGGCATCTCTGGAGTCTGGGTTGAAGGTTTAAATTTCATCAAAACAGAACTTAAAATGTCTGGACTCAATGTAGGTATAGCTAGACTGCATTATTTATGGATCCTTTTCATAAAATTTTATATATTACCTTAATTTCTGAGTTGCATGAAACCTCAAGGAATTGACTGACTTTCTATAATAAGCCAAAATAATCTTAAATTTTTCAGGTATTAAAAATTATGTCACAAGTATGTATTTTACTTTAAGATACTTCCGACATGGGAACTGAATAAGGTTTAATGGCAAAACTTGCTGCCTTGCAAGTGTAAAGCTAGCATGCGTGATACCACTCAAAAAGGGCCAAATACAATCTTCTGAGGGTACAACAAGAGAGTATGTTGCTGCCAGACATATACACGCATGATGACTAAATGTATGGTTACTCCCCCACCACAGTGAGGTCTGCAACCAGATGTAAAAGCCCTGATGAGTGCCACAAACAAAAAAATGTGTATCACCACCAAGGTAACTCTGATTATGGCATAGAAAGACAAGAGGAACAGAAATTTCAAACAAACAAAATAGTGGGGGGAAAGGAGAGTATGGTGCTGGAATGTATTATGCATGAGATATTATCATGAACAGTTTTGCAAAATGTGGTCCTAAAATAAAATCTTTTAAAAAGTCAAGTTTTTTAGTAGCAGAAAAAGTTAGATGAACCTTATGCAGGTACTAACTATGCTATATCCTCTACTTTTATACATAGTTGAAATTTTCATTATAAAAATTATTAGATGGCTAGTACAGGGTGAAGGCATTTACCTAGCATGTTGCTGACCCAGGTTCAATCCCTGACAAATGCAAGTAATCTCTGACTTCAGAACTAGGAGTAAGACTTGAGCACCACTGGGTGCGGCCCAACTACAATCCCCAAATATTTAGAGGGGTGAGATATGGCTCTAATGATAGAGCTTATGCCTTGCATGTAAGAACCCCTAAGTTTGATATCAGCACCATATAAAGGCACCACCTGATATATGTATATATATATAGTATAGTCCTCATGGCCCTCGGGCACCACCCTTCATCAAATATCAAAGTAAGCCAGAACAGTGAATCATGGGGTTAGATAGTACAGTGGGTAGGGTGTTTGTCTTGCACATGGCTAACCCAGATTTAATCCCCAGCATCCCTTATGATCCACCAAGCATCACCAGGATTCACACACACTGAGCATCTCCAGGTGTGGTCCTTAAACAAACAAACAAAAACAGAGGATCATTGGGCCCCTATTCCAAGATTTAGCACTGCTGTGAATGATCTCTGGGTCACCCAGTCACTGCTGGATATGACCTCTATAAAAAGTATTTTAGGCTTTCTAAAATATACAGAAAGGTTGTGGACTTACTTTTTACCAGTAAGTGGGAAAAAGGGTATAATTCTGATTGAAAAAAATGTAAATCACTTCTTAGTGTTTGCATTTTGCTATCTATTCAATAACTGATATATACCATGTTCTGACAGTGAAAACTTTTCTTCCTTCCTCTTTGGTCTCACACCACAGACTAAAACTTATTTAAACAAACTGCACATATGCAATAAAGTCTGCTAACTTTTTTAAAAAAATTTTTAAAGTTTTTTTTTTGGGTACTTTCTTTAAAAAAAATATAAGCCTACTTTGAAATTTTTTCACTTAGACTGGTCAGTGACCAGAATATTTATTTTTAAAGTTTCTTTTTTTCTTACTAGATTGGCACCTTCCTTTATTTAAAAATCTTACCTTGTCAGATACACTGTTAAGTCTATATACAACATAACACAGAGCTAACTTACTTGCTGTATTTGATGAACAATAGAAAACCTGAACCCACTTAAATCATATTTAATTGTTCCAATATGCTATCTTATTTCTGACCAAAATTTGATTGATATAGAATGCCAATAGATACATTTCTAGCACCCTTTATCATAATTCTCTCATTTAATTCTAAACTAATCACCTGTTTTATATTTTGAAACCATCTAATAGTCACATTAACTAGAAGTTCGAGTAATAAAGTTTGAATTGGCAGTCACTAAAAACTTTTTCGAAATATAGAACACAGTCATCTGTGATCGACAATTTTTAAAAAGGCTTTAAAAAAGGAACATGGACAAAATCTTCAGTTATAGGAGTAAAAGATGTGTGTCTGTACAGATGGTTTAATTATTTCCATGATAAATATTAACCATCAATATAGCACTTGAATAGGGCATTTTCATTTGGATTTAAACACTTTATATAAATTTTCTACTCGACATCAACTGCCTAACATTTCAGCTTTCTGCACTATTTCTAGATTTTGCATGCAAAATGAATTAAATAGACTTTTTTCGCCTTAAAATGTATATTCCAGATACTATACCCTAAGCCAGTGTCTACACTGATGATTAGGAAACTAAATCAGGTCATAAAAAAAGAAAGATCTTCATAAATATTTGGTGACTAATAATGATTTTTTAAAAGTATTCATTTGCCTGCATTAAGCTATTCTACATCAATTGTATTCATTTATTTTTATTATACTCAAAATTTATTAGAATGAGATAAAAATATAACACCTATTTTGAATCATCTTCTGTGAATTAGCAAAGGACTTAAATAGTTCATAGATCCCACCATATCTTCTCCAGCTAGTCAATACTGTAAGCCAGAAATGTGTTATGTCACATCTGAAAATATTTCTGGAACCAGGTTTAAAATTTGGCAAAACTGTGAAATATACTAATCGTAAATGTCTTACCAATTTAGGCAAATTCATAAACAGATATAATAAATGAAAGAAAAAAATTCTGAAGAAGGAAAAACATACTGGTCTCTTAACACCATTTTCATAAAGAATTCATTGTTCTTGATTTCTTTGTGAATATAATAAATAAGAATAGTTTAAGTTAAAACATAATGGTAAGCAAACCCAATTAAGAATGTTACTTTTAAATTAGATAAGTTATGTGCGTTTGTTTTTTGTGTTGTGTTTTTTTTTTTGTGGGGTGGGAGTTGTTTTTGTTTTGGGGTCATACCTGATGACACTTAGGGATTACTCCTTGAACCAGTCAACTACGTGCAAGGCAAACACTTTACCCTCTGTGCTATTGCTCCAACCCCCAAGTATATGTTTTTATGCAAACTATTTTCTCCTGAAATCGAAAGTTATATTTTTTAGTTTATCAAAGGAGGTAACACCTTTCTGTCTAATGAAAATAAACCTACTTTTGTGCTTTAATTGTAAATTCTATAAGAAAATCTGAAGCACTTAAATTTAAACAATTGCCATAAAGACAGTCAAACCTACAAATGACATGGCAGCAACATTATTGCTTAATGAGAATAAAATCTCTAAGGAGGCTAATATGCCACTGTTGGTGAGAATGTAAATTTTGTCTTGATAGATGCAAAATAATGGTTTAAGATGATCTTAATTTTCTATTCCTTGGGGCCGGAGTGATAACGCAGCAGTAGTGTGTTTGCCTCGCATGCAGCTGACATAAGATGAACCTTGTTTGATCCCTGGTGCCCCATGTGGTTCCCCAAGTCAGGAGAGATTTCTGAGTGCATAGCCATAGCCAGGAGTAACCCCTTGGGTGTGGCCCAAAAACAAAAAAAATTTCTATTCCTCCACACAAAACAAGTTTTTTAATAACTTATAAAAACAGAAAATTTTCATTCTATTGGCTTTTTTTTGGCTGGATTGGATGCTATCTATTACCCATATTTGATGGCATATCATTTAAAGTGCATTTTAAAGTTATTCAGAATGCTTTGTCCACAGAGAAAATAAATTTTGAGCAATGGGTATGTACAATCCACCTCCCCTTTTAATAGTGAAACTGCAGTTCTTAATGCTTATTGCAGAACTAACAAGATTCCCAAAAGTTGAACATCTCAAGTTAAGATTCCAGGAAGATTCGACTTCATGTTTTGAAGAGAGACTGCCTAGTCTGTTTAAAATCAAAATGGTTCTTGATGTGATTAATTACTCATCAGAGGATAACATAAATAAAATATTCAGAATGACATTATTAATGTAAACATACCTGAACCAGAGTCAAATTTGGTTTCTGACCTGCAAAAAGAAAGGAAAAAATTTATAACATGAAATATACCTGTAAGGAATGTCATTTTTATGGGAGAGATAAAAGATGAAATGACTACAAATTTCAGTTCATTGGTCAACAAATAAACAGCTTTTGAAAATGCAAATACATGTTTAACATTTAAATGCTTGCATTACCCTTGTTCCTCCAAACAATTGCCCATATAAATAGCACATTGCGGGACAATATATTAACTGTTTGTAGCTTGCTTTGAGAAAAAGGAAGATCTGTTTTTTAAAAGCATCCAAATACTATTGTAAGCAAAGGACCCAGACTATAATGATTAACCTTAAAAATATGTCTGGCAAAGAAACAGAGTGGGCAGAGGAAGGAAACCTGGGGACAGTGGTGGAGGGATGTGAACATTGGTGGAACTGGAGTTGGAACATAGTGTGCCTGAAACTAATGTCAACAACATTGTAAACCGTGGCACCTAAATTTTAAAAGAGAATAAAATCAAATAAAGCACCCAATCTCTACAGATTAATCTGCTTCGATAATATAAAGCCATGAAAACCTAATTTTTAAATGATCCTCTTTACCACAATGTTCAAGATTTTGAATGATTCACCACCAAGTAATTTTTCACATGGCAAATGATCCTAGTAAACCCATACATTTCATAATAAGGGGAAAAAAATCCAAACCCTGGTGGGAACATTATGTCTCAGATATAGGTTAATACTGGTTGTAAATTCAGAAGCCTTTGAAGCCCTCAGTTCAACTGTGGGAAAACTTCTGCTGGGTAATTGCTCTCAAGATGCTGCTGCTGTGCTGTCGAGCAGAATTAACCTTATGACTAGGCCTATCTACACAGGCTACTTACTATAAGACAGCATTGTCTCTATCTAGCTCTCAAACCAATTAGTGGCCGTGCTCCAGCCGAATTTATATCACACACGAACAATCAATAGTATATATGTTCACAGCTGCCCCAGCAAGATACAAGAAACTACCAGCAGGAGTCCTGTTAAAGGATGCTACGTTGACAAGGAAGATTGTTTTTCCTGGGGAAATGAAGTTTTAACTAAGTGGGAAAAGAAATTTCTTTGAAACTATGCCAGGGTACCAAAGCATACTGGAAAGCAGTGGCTTTTTTTTTTTTAAACCTAAATTAGCTTCAAGAGAAGTCATCCAAAGCAGGAGGAAGATAGGGCAAATTGGAAAGGAGAAGTAAAAGTACAGGTAATTTCATCTGTTAACTCCCAAGTAAGGTTTCACCTGATACTTAAACAAAACCAAAAGCTACAGATGTAAATATCTAGAGTAATCATGATTATCAATAGCTACCACTGTGATTCAATCCGTGCTTTCCTCAAGCCCTGGCCCCACAACAGTATTCTCCTCTTTGGTGCCCCTGATTCTTTTTTCAGGTACAAATTGTTTTTTTGTTTGTATTGTTTTGTGGAGGAGAGGAGACACTTCCAGTGATGCTCATGGTTTAGTCCTGGTTCTGTGCTCAGGGATCACTTCTGGTGGTGCTTGGGAGACCATAGAAGGGGCCAGAAGGATTGACCACAAAGTGAGCTCTTTATCCTCATTCGACCTCTCTGGCCTGCAAACCCATTTTCATTTCTGCCCCCTCTCCAGTAGTAGAAAATCTTTTTTTTTTTTTCATATGTAGTAACCCCTGTTCAGCGCTATTATTTAATCAGCAGCTAGGTAAATACAAAAATTAATCTGATCACCACCCTAACAGTTAGAACAAAGGCTTCCAAACTTGGGTCACAAATCACCATATTAGTGAGTTATAAAATTAACTTAAGAGGTTGTAGCTAGTAACCTAAAAAATATGAATGGAACAAAAGACAAAGGTACTTACTACTTAGTACAAATAATATAATGCTAAGAATATTTAGATTTGGGGCCAGTGCGGTGGCACAAGGGGTAAGGCCTTGCCCACGCTAGCTTAGGATGAACTATGCATGGTTTGATCCCCTGGTGTCCCATATGGTCCCTCAAGCCAGGAGTGATTTCTGAGCACGTAGCCAGGAGTAATCCCCTGAGCAGGTCCCAAAACATAAACAACAAAAACAAAAAACAAAATAAAAGAATATTTCGATTTATCTCACTTTCCAGGACAGTTATCTGTGTTACTGTTTCATTATAATTATTAATAAATATAGTTAACCTTGTCCCTTTAACAAAAGCAATTGCCAACAGCCCTTTCTGCAATGGGAGTGCAACTATAGCCACTTTCAGTTGTGTTAAGCAAATAGAAAGCCAAATAAGTAGCTTTTCCAACTTCTAGTCACTTTTCATTATTCCTCCCCTACAAATCCTTCTCCAAACCCCCTCCATGACACACACACACACACACACACACACACACACACACACACACACACATTTGTGATGAAGAACTTTCTAGGACAATCTAAGTCAGACAACCTATCCTGTTGCCTCCTACAGAATAAAATTTTTTCAGAAATTCTGATTTTTCACAATCCTTCTTATAATCCTAAACATTTCTTCCTACTCCTACAAGTAATTCAAATGTTTTTATTAGATGGGAGGTAACAATGCATATGTATTTGCTTCCTTTCGATTACATAAACAGAGTAAACGTTCTCAGTGTGAAATGTTCCTTCATCTTCAACTGCCCTCACCTACTTTAACCACTATGTCTACTTCCAAAAATATCTATATAATCTTAATTTTAAATTTTTTGAAGAGTAACTAGGTTAAATTCCTTCAGCATATACTTTGTCAGTGCTTTCTTAGCCCTTGCCAGAGTTGAAATTCTACATTCATTCAAGTGATTATTTGATCCAACTACGAATTCAATCATTGTGGCAGACAATGTTAGTTTCCTACCTAAGGAACAGTTCCTTTCCCTCTGATAACTGAAGTTGAAAGATGCTAAAAATGAGACTTCCCTAGGAATGAATCATTAGTTAGGCTAAGCCATTTGTGGCAACCTATTTTCCTTTGTCAATCCCATTTTTATGAGGGTATGTAACCCAATTGCAAGCACTGAAAGGTAGGAGGAGATACATCTTAGAAAGATTTTTCTCTGTGAAAAAGGGGTGAGGGTGATTTAGGGAAAAGAGAATTCATATTCTCTTCCTGGGTCCTACCTATACATCTACCATGTAGGGATATACTATAGCAATCTTGAAATATGGGAAGATGGCAAAGTGAATTATAGAAATGTCAACTCATAACTCTGATCTTCCAGTTCTGGGATGGCCATTTGTAGATTGTAAAAATAATCCAAGAAATCAATGAGTTTTTATTTTATATTATAAATAACATAATATTATTTATATTACATAATTGCTAGTACATTATAATTATTAATCATATAGGACAGTATAATAAATAGGAAATCATAAAATATTATCATTATATTGTGGTGATTATTAATATTATAATTTATATAGTATAAGTGTATGAAATATAGTTAGAGGCTATATGCCATATTCATTTTTCCACTGAAATTTGTTGAACTAGGCTTTATATTTAGTATTTGAACTATTCATGGTTAAGCATTAAGTAAATAGATTTTTCATCCCCATAATGTGGAACCTATCTTGGAAAGAGCAGCAATGGAGAATAACAGGCCAGAGCCCAGTCTGAGAAATGTATTTTTTATTCAAAACTTTTGTGCAGATCCTAGCAAATATTAAAATTTAAATATGATACTAAATGAAACTAAGTTGAAGATACATTAAAAATATTTTAGCTAAGTAAAAAAAAATGAAATATTTTATTCAAGTAACAAATGTGGGCCAGAGAAATATAGGCATTAAGGTGCTTTTTTTTGCAAGTTGACAACCCCAATTCGATAATCACACATATGGTCCTCTGAGCAATGTCATGAGTAACTCCAAGCAAAGAGCCAGGAATAAGCTTTGGATACCATTAGGTGCAGCCAAAAAAAAATCCAAGAGTATAGAGGTAACAATATATGGCTCTGAGTGAGACCTAAACTGGGTTATACATTTAATATAGGTGTCAAAATTGTGTAGAAAAAATGAGAGCAATAATAAGTGACTAATCTAGAAAAAATTAAGAGGGAAAGTAAACATAAAATTATATGAGCAGTCTAATTGTACAATATAGAAAGGGAATTTTGTTCATTCCTAAAATACAAATGAAGGCTAAATAAAAGAATCTTGAGACCTTGAAGACTAAGCAACAGTACAGTATGTAGGGTGCTTGCCTTGCATACATTTAGCTGGGTTCAATCCCGAATATTCTGTTTGGTTTCCCAAGCCCACCAGGAGTAATTCCAGGATTGCAGATTGCTAGTAATTCCAGAACTGCAGTGTCTCTAATTATAATAATGATGATGATGATGATGATGATGATGATGATGATGGTGAGACCTGTATTCTAGTTTAAAATCTAGAACTAGTTATTTAAATATAAGCCCCATCTTCCTCATCACAAAAATGAGAAATAAAATTATCATATTGACTCCGCTGTACAAACAGAAACAAACCCACCATTTTAAGAAATGAGACATTTTAAATAAATAAATATTTCCCCAAAGACTTTCCTATGGAGAGTCAAGATACCTAATTTTTTCTTAAGAATGGAGAAAAGGAAAACGGGAGCAAATGATTAGAGGAAAGTGGGAGGGGTTAAAATACTGCATCTGTAGAACTTGAGCACACTAACGGGTATTTCTGAAAACATATAGTTTGTTTGTTGGTTGTGGTTTGGGTGCCATACCCAACTATGCCCAGGGTTTAACTTCAGGAACCATAGTCAGAATAGAAATAGCTCAACAAGGCAAACACTCTATTCTGTACTTTTTCTCTAGTCCAAAATAGATCATTCGCAAGTCATTTGGCCTCCCATTTCTTTCTAGACCATCTTGTTAACTACCTTCTTTGATTTCCAATATCATTTCCTGACTATGGCTTATCAATTACAAGTTTCTTACTTAAGCTATGAAGTTAGAATGAAGGGTCCTAATCCTTGGGTCCTAGAATGTTGGGTCCTAGTCCAAGATGACCTTCTGAGAAACACACTGAGGGAATATCATGGAAGAATATGGGGAGAAGAAAGTCATCTACATATCAAGGAACGAGACCTGAGTTGAAACCAATTGTGTTCACACTTTCTTTTTTTAAAAAAATAAACATCTTTATTTAAGCACCTTGACTACAGACATGATTGTAGCTGGGTTTCAGTCTTTATATGTTCACACTTTGATTTCAGCCTTTTGCCCCATAGAAATGTGAAGCAATAATTGTAGCATAAGCCACCAGGCCTGTGGTTCTCTTGTTATGGAAGTCCTAGCAAACTACTACACTTCATTTCTTTATATATTCAGCAACCACAGTCTCCAATAAAAGCCAAAACCCAAAAGATCAGCGGAAAATAAGTGTCTATAACTTTTATATACTTTGACCCATTTTAGATACAAAAAAAAATATAATTTCAGTCTTCTCCTTCACACTTTTTAACCACATTTTGCCAGATGCTTTACCTGGATTTTAACTATTGAACAGTTGCTTCTGAAAACTGCTAGAGACCACCAGAAGATAAAATTCTGATCAAGGGACTCTTTGTCTCTCTCTGTCTCTCTGAGGTAGAGACTATTTCAATAGTTGCACCCGGTTCTCTCATACTAGTGTTGTATACATACTTGGCATGTGCTCTCTGTGGGGGAAGGAAAGCTGTAAAATTGACTGCACTGCCCTACATCAAGTCGACACATAACACTAGTTTGTTTTCCCTGAAAATTACATTTTTATTCTAGATTGTAATCAGGAAACAGACAAAAAGAAGTTGTGCTGAGGAGATCAATTCTAAATATAATCAATGGTAATTTCCAAAACTTCACAGTTACAGAAGACTCTAAGAAAGAAAATTCAGAACAACTGGTCTAGGGGGATTATAAAGAAAGGAGGACCAACCTGAACACTTAATGGAGCTCTCTAGTGGGATAGGCAAAGCTGCCTGTTATGCATTAGGGTCTATTTTTACCACTGTTTTCTTGCTCAGTTTGGTAATTAATAATAATAGCCACAGATGATCTAAGTAAGCATTTAATAGTAGTTTAGTAGAAGATGGAAGCATATAATGTACACAGGATTAAATTTTGAAAATCTTTAGTAAATATTTGTAAGGTAAATTATTTTTTAAAATAATAGAAGTTTTGGTGCTTGTCAACCTTTTCACCACCATATCTCTCCATCCAATGGTTTCCTTTCTTGCCCTATTTGTCCTGTCAGCTAGCTTCCTAATCTCATGCTATGGCCACCCATTTGCTTGAATTTCATTTGTGGGTACCCTGACATATCCTGGGGACCTATAAGAAGCCATATGGCCCGTGTTTTAGAAACACAGGTCTAGAGAATATATTTATACAAAACCACTTATTTCTTAGATATTACTTAGTACAATCAGAAGAAACAGAAAAATCAGAAGAGAATATTACAAATCAATAATGGAAAGATCATGGGGCCAGAAGATAGTTGTACAATGCTAAGATTTAATTCCAGTACTAGATGGTCCCCTGAGCATCATGGAGTGTTTCCCTAAAGGCCACCAAGCACCTCCAAGTATGGTCCTGGCAGCCCTAAACACCATAGGGGTATCCTGATATCTCTAGCACCTCAGGGTTGACATAGCATCAAATATTGGTCTTTTGTACTGAACCACCCACCCACCAACCTTACTGGCCAAAAATCACCTAACCTATTTATGAGCTATGTATGAGGTCCTTAGGAAGGAAGGAACAAAGAGGAAAATATAGAATATATATGATTTCTAATCACAATCACTGGCTCTATAGGTCCAATTCAAAGATTCTGGATGTTGTATGTGTCTCTGAATTCGATCAAGTTGTAAAACGTTGTAGAAAGATTAAGGAATATTAAAATCTATGCTTCCAATTTTGGAGACAATCCTAAAAGTCATCGATCTGAAGAATGTCCCTTTAAAAGAAAGAAAAATTCTATTTGAAGCAAGAAAGCATCTCATCATCCTAATTATTTAAATTTGTTTATATTAATAATTTACAAAGTAGCTTTTACCCATTTGTGAGGTAAAAATAAACTCTCTAGTGCACTATGCAAACTTCCACATTCACAAAATTGTATACATCACTATTATGCTATTTTGCTTATTTTTAATAATGTGACATTAATTTATGAGTGTAAATGTTTATGTGTTTTAGTCATATAATGTTACAACACTGTGCCCATTATCAAAGTGAGATCATAGCTTTCTGGACCCTTGCAGTGCACATCTTCCTCCCTCCTTGGTGACCTCAATTTTGCGGTTAGAATCTGAGCGTTTATTTTCATTGTCCATTCATTGCCTAGTCCCTAGCTTTGTTTCTCTATATACCACATATGAATGAAATCATCTGGTATTTGTTTTTCTTCTTCTGACTTCTTTTATTTAACATGACACCCTCCAGTCCCCACTCATGTTGCAACAAAAGGCAAGATTTCATATTTTTCAGAGTCAAGGAATAGTGTATCCATACCACCTATTTTATTTCCACTCACCTGCTGTTGGGTCTATGGTTATTTCTAGCTCTTAGTTAAATAGTAACTAAATAGTAAATAGTCCTGCAATGAACGTATGCGTTCATGTATGTTTTTAATTGATGTTTCTGTGTTATCATGGTAAGATACTCAACAGATTTGATTTGCTGTGTTAAGCGGTACATGTAATTTTGTTTTTTTATGGGCTATACCCTTTGTAGTTTGGTACCTAACAGAACCACACAGGCTATACTGAGGCAGCAAAAGCTTTCTAATGATGTTCTCTACTGTGACCCATATCTCAAGTTCCTATTTTAAATTTTTTGAGATGCCTGAATAATGTTTTCCATAGCATGTATATCATTTTACATTCTCACCTACAGTGGATCAGAACTCCTTTTTCTCCATAGTGCCCACCGACACCTGTGTTATTTGTGACCTGTTTTGCTACTAGGGGCTACACTGGGCAGTGCCCAGCTGCTCTTCCTAGCTCTGTGCTCAAGGATCACTCCTGATAGTAACTGGAAGACCATATGTGGTGCCTGGAACTAAACCAGGGCCAATCACATATATGCCAAGTGCCGTAATCTCTATATTATCTCTCCAGTTTTTGATATAGGCCATTCTCATTAGTGGGAAGTGATATTTTATTCTTGTTTTTATTTATCTTTCCCTGATAATCAATGATAATGGACATTTTTTTTTGTTTTTGGGTCACACCTGGCAGTGCTCAGGGGTTACTCCTGGCTCCATGCTCAGAAATTGCTCCTGGCAGGCACGGGGGACCATATGGGGCACCGAGATTCGAACCGATGACCTTTTGCATGAAAGGCAAACGCCTTACCTCCATGCTATCTCCCGGCCCCCGATAATGAACAATTTTTAATGTGCCTGCCGGTCACCTATACATATTCTTAGTGAAATATCTGTTCAATACTAAAGTTATTTTTGTTGAAAATACCAAGCTGAAAACAAAGCCAGTAAAAATATGTTATACAAGACATTGTTACAAGTTAAAAATATATATGACACTTTCTTGGTAAACTTATTAAAATGATTTACAGTTATTATTTCTATAAATGTTAATCAAACGATAATACCTCGGATTCTATGATTACTTCAGAAAAATAATATACCTAAAAGATGAGTTCTATGTGGTCAGTGAATTAACATCTCACCAATCCCCCAAACAAAAACAATCTGAAAGACGACAATTCAAGATCAAGCAGAATTATCTGTAAATTGGAAAAAAATCAAAAGAAATTCATTAAGTCATGGTCAAGAATATTTATGGAGTGCTCACTATGTGTAAAGCACTCTATTTGAAAAAGAAGTGTTGTTTAAAGTAGCTATAATTCAGTCCATAAAGCCCTTTATAGCTTAAGATCAACAATTTGAACCTCCACCAGGAGCAAATGGGTAGCCGGTTCAGACAGAAGGATGCAGGTGTAATTTGGTCAACTGCTTGGTTTCTTAAATTGAATGGGCTTTTGCAGTCTGCATAAATTCCATCTTCTGGGTGGTCTTCCAGAGCGATCTCGAGGAGAGTGTACCACAGAGGAACGGGTGTTAATTTATGCTTATATAGACTATGAGTCATGCAACTGCCATTAACACTATATATTTAAGTGAGTACATAGAAGTAGAATGTGAGAATCTTTAGCCTCATAAAGCCAACATTTCTTAGAAAAATTGCAAATAGAATGACCACTGGGGAAAAAACCAACATGCAGATGAATAAAAAAAGCACAGCTTACTCCAAGTACTATACAAGACAATAAAATAAAACAGAAGTCGCAGAAGGGCTCATGATTAGCAACAGATAATCCAGGATCATTAAACATAAGAATGCTAAAGCAAATGCAGTAATTTGATGAAACTTTCTTTTTCTTTTTCTACTCACTGGTGATGGTACAATGCAGTAAAATTCAAATAGTGGACACAGGAATATTCATAAGGGCTATCACATGTGGAATCCCATTTCATAACAAGCATTTTTGACACACAAGGAAAGGATCAAACTAATCCCAAACTTCAATATTAGAAATTAATTTCATAGATGAACAATTGTTCATTGTTCAATTGTTCAATCTAAGAAACTTTTCCTATCTCCAGAAGAAATAGTTCGTCTTTTCCCTGAATCTTATTCTATGTTTTAGTATCTTTCTCTCATTCTAAATATATCCCACTTTACACCTTTCTTCGATTTGTCAAAAAAATTACAATTTCCCTTGAGTTTGCCTCTCAATGTTGTTCTACCTTGACAGTGACAACTATGACCGTATTTTCTAGAATGTTGCCAAATCCAAAATCCTTACCGCATTATCTTCATGGTAGTATGAAAACGTGAGATTCTGTCCTAAAATCTTACCAATCGGGGCTGGGAAGGTGGTGCTAGAGGTAAGCGCTAGCGTAGGATGGACAGCGGTTCGATCCCCCGGCATCCCATATGGTCCCTCCAAGTCAAGAGCGATTTCTGAGCGCATAGCCAGGAGTAACCCCTGAGCATCAAATGGGTGTGGCCCAAAACTAAAACCAAACCAAAAAAAAAAAAATACCAAATTGTTCTCTAACATTGAAAAACTTAATGAGTGTCTCTAATTCCTTTAAGTGTGTACAACAGTGAATAAATTATCTCCTTCAACAACTTCCTTGGGCCTTCATACAAAAATCAGCTATCTTCTTTGTCTATATCATATTTTCCTATGTGTATTATCAATCATATTAGCCCCACAATACATTCCTTGGGCAAGGAAATTTTCTATGGTAAATATTTCCCCCAAAACACTCTGGCCTGAATTGCTTCTTCCATCTAGAGCCCTATAATGAACATTAGGTTATGTTGCCCTGCTTTATTTTTATGGTAAAGCAATAGTTTACATATTTTATCTCATTTCTTCCAATAAGCAATTTTTTGCTTGACTATTCCACAGGGTAAATTTTGTCTATAAAATACATTGGTGAAGGGAGTGACTTTTTATGACTGAAACCCAATGACACACATGTTTGTACAAACATGGTGGCTAATAATAATAATAATATATAATATTACAATAATTTTATATACCAATATATTGATATATTAATCATTATTAACCATCAGTATTATTAATAAAATATCAAAATATTAACATGCAAAAATATAATTACTGTGATATGGTGATATAATAATAAAGATATTATTTTTAAAAGAATTTAAGGAATTAGTGTTCTATTAGAGTAGTATTCTATTAACTTAGTAAAATATATACTAGAAAATATTGATTGACTTTCCTGAAATTGTAGGTTAAAATTTAAAATTCATCAGGCTTCCAAAACATTCAGACATAAGACCTTTTCAGTTCTCACTATTTGTAGCTTCTTTTCCTCCTTTACAGAGCTACGGGAAGGCCCCAGATAATTCCAAGGGGTCACAGCTGAAAATATCAAACATGAGGGGGTAATCTAGCACAAGACTAGGGAGTCAACCAGTAAATGTAGGCAGTAGCAGGAAGGAAACAAGATCTGGGAACCACTATCATCTTGCTAAATCAGATTGTTTGTATGAGAGAAGCTTGGAAAATATTGTATAATTGGGAAGCTAGGTTTGCAAACAAATGGACTATAAAAATCCTATGATTTTTTTCTCCTCTTCATGAATTAAACATTTTCAATTCTCTTCCATCATTTCTCAAGTCATGATCTTATGTCTCCTCAGTTGCTCTTCTCTAAATGCGATTTTGTCAACCAACTTTTTTTAAATGGACGTTTTATACAAAACCATGGAACATGGATGTAGGCTGGCCAATATGTGAGATAATAGGATTATTCTTGTCTCCTGGGTTTCTCTAGATCTGCCTTACTGTTAGACAAGCAATTTACTCTCTGTCCCAACCAACCAATGAATCCCTTGCAACAAATTACAAATCACTAAACAACAATCTACAATGATCACAAGAATTTGAATCACCCAGGAAACTTCCCAGAAATTTAGACAGCACTTGCCTAACTGACCTTTTGACCTCTGTTATAAGTAACAAATATTTTTCTCTAATGACAACGCTGCAATGAATGCCATATCTTTATATTTTCATACTGATGTTTCATTTAAGAAATCTTTCCACTTATAAAACATTTCGTTATTTACTTAATTCTCTCAAAAATTCTTGTGACACAGGTATTATCCTTATCTTAGAATAGAGGAAATTAAGGCTTATAGAGGTTAAGTAGCTTATTGAAAATCAACACAGCAAGTGGGAAAGTCCTGACTTTAACCTCACATATCTTACACCTTAATCACAGCTCTCTCCACTTTAACGCCCAAGTAGAGTCACTAGCCGTCATCAGAAAATTAGCACCAATTAACACCATTGTTATAGTTACCAGATGGTGAATTACTCAGCAAAAACAATAATCTGCAAGAATAACAGAAAGCAGTATAACATGATATAGAAATTGGTGACTAATCGGGCCCCGGGAGATAGCATGGAGGTAAGGCGTTTGCCTTTCATGCAAAAGGTTATCGGTTTGAATCCCGGTGCCCCATATGGTCCCCGTGCCTGCCAGGAGCAATTTCTGAACATGGAGCCAGGAGTAACCCTGAGTACTGCTGGGTGTGACCCAAAAACCAAAAAAAAAAAAAAAGAAAAGAAAAGAAATTGGTGACTAATAGACCTCAGTCTGCCCCCTAATCCTGTCTTCTTGTTGTTGTTCGTTTGTTTAGGGGTCACAGTCAACAGTATTCAGGGGATATTCCTATCTCTGAGCTAAGAGTTTAACACCTGGCAGTCCTCAGGGGTCCGTATGGGTTTGGGGATGTATCCAGGTTGGCCTCCTGCCTAGCAAATGTCTTGTCCTCTATGCTATCATTTTAGCTTCTAACTCCTATGGTTAACCTAGAATAAAGTAAATAAGAGCTTTGCTTTTACAGTAAAATGAAAGAAAAAACTTTCTTTAAAGTGATTTGCATATCTAGCACATAATAAGCTCTAGATCAATAGACTTTTTCCAATCCTAATTCAAACACTATCAAAATTTATTAAAGTATCTCTATAAAAAGTAAGTCTATTAAGAAACAAATATAATTTTCTGGGGCCGAAGAGATAGCATGGAGGTAAGATGTTTGCCTTTCATGCAGAAGGTCATCGGTTCGAATCCCGGCATCCCATATGGTCCCCTGAGCCTGTCAGGAGCGATTTCTGAGCATGGAGCCAGGAATAACCCCTGAGCACTGCCAGGTGTGACCCAAAAATCAAAGAAAAAAAAGAAACAAAAAACAAATATAATTTTCTGACATTGGATTCTCATCCTTCACCAATTATCTCAAAGTTTCTGAAAACAGGAAACAGTTGCACATATGAAGACTAAAGGATGACAGGAGATTGGAGGAGGGAGAAAACTGAAAAACAAAGCCTGCAGAATAGACTCTGAGCTGAGTCAAGACCCCAGGGCCAGCTTTTCTTGCCTTTAGTCACCATTACCAGTGATGAATGGATCAAAAAAAAAAAAAAGAAAGAAAGAAAGAAAAAAAGAAAGAAAAAGAAGCAACAGTTTAGAGAAGAGAGTAAAATAGTTGGGATGTGGAGGTATTTTGGGCTCTCTAAAATAAATTTGGAATTCCATTCTACTCTCAAATTATACGAGGAAGAAAGAAACACTGGGGTAAGAAGATGAAATTTATAAAATACATTCAGTAAAGGTACTATTAAAATAATATGAAACATTTTTCCTATT
This sequence comes from Crocidura indochinensis, assembly GCA_004027635.1. NCBI lineage: Eukaryota > Metazoa > Chordata > Mammalia > Eulipotyphla > Soricidae > Crocidura > Crocidura indochinensis. The sequence goes on from PVKC010002290.1 coordinate 31,379, forward strand.
ACTAAAAGTGCAAGATTGTCTTAGAAAAATTTTAAAATATAGATGCACTTTCCTACAACTCAATTATCAAAGATAACTACTATTAGCATTTGAGTAATAACCCTCTAAATCTTCTTCTCTTGATATATGTATAGTGTTTTATAATGTCGGATTATATGTTAATATTGTCCAATAAACATTTAAGCTTGTCTTAAATTTATTTTCGTACCTTTAAATATTGCTTGCCACCCTGATACTATGCAATAATAATTTTGGGGGCTGGAAATGCAGTACAGAAAAGGGGCTTGCCTTGTATTGGACCATTCTGGTTCAATTCCCATCATCACATATGGTACCCATGTACTGTCAGGATTGAGTCCTGAGCACAGTGCCAGGAGTGAAACCTGAGTGCCATGGACTGAGACCCATAAACCAAAAAAATAAAATAAAATAAACCAATAAGTTCAATACTATTGTAAACTATAATTTCTCAATAAAAAACAAATATTCTTTTGCAATATAATTTGAAGTACCATATATATTGTTTACTAGGCAGACACCTACTTTGTATATTTAAATAAGTTTTGCTATCACAATTTATCATTAAATAAGTTTTGCTATCATATCATATCCAGCTATATCTTTAACTATAAACATTATTTTGACCTAATTTACAGAAGTATATTTGCTGAATAGATGGCACTATAAAGGTCCAGAGACAATAGGGCTGGAAGGGCATGAAGGACCAGCTCACAAAGAGTGGTGAACGATTATTAGGGAAATAACTACACTAATAGCTAGCATGACAATGTTAAAGAATAAGAGAAGTAGAATGCCTGTCGCGAATACAAGCAGGGGTGGGGCAGGAGGGGGGCATTGGTAGTGTGAATATTGCACTGGTGAGGGGAGTATTCTGTTTATAACTGAAACCCAACTACAAACATGCTTGTAATCATGGCACTTAAAGACTTATATTAAAAAAACTAAAATTAAAAAAATGTAATGTTGTTGGCATAAATAATGATCAAATTGTCAGAAAAATGATCAATTCACATTCTTCCAGCAATATTTTAAGTGCTAATTTCTCAGACCTTGGCCAATACTAAAATTGACATATGCAAATATCGAACTGAGTAAATAAAAAAGCATTTCTCCTTTTAATTAATTTTTTATTACAAAAAGGTGAAAGATTTCCCCTTTGCTTATTATCTATAATTATTTTGAAAAATAACGGTATCTTTTGCCCATTTCCTGATGTTTGTTTCTTTCATTTTAATATTAATCTTGTATTGCATATATTTTTCAGCTGTTTGCCCACATTTATTTATTTATTTATTTATTTATTTATTTATTTATTTATTTATTTGAGTTTTGGGGTCACACCCAGCAGTGCTCAGGAGCTACTCCTGGCTCTATGATCAGAAATTGCCCCCGACAGGCTCAGGGACCATATGGGACCACGGGATTCAAACCACCATCCTTCTGCATGCAAGGCAAACACCTTACCGCTGTGCTATCTCTCTGGCCCCCCAATTTTTTTTTCATTTTTTTCAATCCATGCCCTTCAGTGTCCTCTTTTCACAACTAGAGCTTCCCTGTGAATTCCATTTGAAAGAAGGGTAGCTGTTGCTGAGGGAAGAAGAACATCTAGGGTTGTGATCTATCTTCCAGACAATTTGTCCTTCCCTTCTCTCACCTTGGTCATATCCTCTGGTGGTGGCCCGCATCTCAGACAGTCCTTGAAACAACTGCAAAAGGGCATGACTGCATGCAAAGTCAGCTGGACGAACCAGATCAAAATTATTGCCAAGCATGGAGCAGAAGCTGGGCTCCAACATGCAAAAGGCAGCCAGCATCAGTGACTGGAAGTTGCTTCTGCAGGAGGCTGTCTTAAAAGGACAGAGGGACAGGCAGACCAGCTGCAGCTGCTAGAAAGGGCTATCACAGCCCTTTGTGAGCTCAATCTGTCACCTAAAAACTCATCACAGTGACAGCCTTAAGCTAGCTCCCTCCAACACAGGACAAACCTCTAAATCCCTGCCAACAGCATTCCTGTCCTCTTCCAGTCTTCCCAGAGAAAGTCTCCTGGCTCTTCCAAGACTGTTTGTAGGGTTTCAAGTCTTATTATCTCATCATCATATGGAGCTGGGGGTGGGAGGTGGCGCCTGCAGTCTCGGCAGCTTCTCATGACCTGTCCTTGGGGAACAGTGACTTCTTGGGTCCCAGGGGTAAGACAAAAACAAGGGCAGACTGAGAAAGACATCAGGAGACCAGGGAGGCAAAACCTGAGAAGAGCTGTTGGCCAGTTATTTAAGTGGTATTAGCAATCTATGGAATTATTAAAAATATGTAGGTAGTCCAACCAAATATGTTTTTGCTTTTTGAATTCTGCTTTGGAGATCTTGTTTAGATAGGCTTACCTCGTCCAAATGTTATATAAATTTCACACATATTTTCCCTTAGGACTTATATAATTTTATTGCTAATATCTTAAGTATTTATTTAACATTATACTTTGCAGGGTATAAAGTACATGGTCTCAAGATCCTGAGTAGTATTTTGCTTTCTTAAATAGTCCGATTATTCCAATGCTATTTACAGTATTGATTCTGATATTATAATATATTCTAATAATAATAGAATATTACTGGTTCTAATACCCCTTTTTATTTATTTTGATTTGGGGTCACACCCAACAGCGTTCAGGGGCTACTCCTGGATCTATGCTCAGAAATCGATCCTGGCAGCTTCAGGAAACCATATGGGATACTGGAATTCGAACTACTGACCTTCTGCATGAAAGGCAAAAGCCTTACCTCCATGCTAGCTCTCCGGCCCCATCCCTTTTTATTTTTAACATGTTAGCATCTGTAAATCCTACTTGTGCCTATCAATAAATATCACTTCATTACTATACAGAGGGATATTAATAATAAATTATATTTGGGTTGGAGAAATAGTACAGAGGTAGGACACTTACTTTACATACTATAGATTCAGATTCAATACCCAACACTGCTGGGATCAAAACTAAAATTTTAAAACATTAAAGAATTTACTTTTTTTTTTTTTTGGTTTTTGGGTCACACCCAGCAGTGCTCAGGGGTTACTCCTGGCTCCATGCTCAGAAATTGCTCCTGGCAGGCACGGGGGACCTTATGGGGCACCAGGATTCGAACCGATGACCTTTTACATGAAAGGCAAATGCCTTACCTCCATGCCATCTCCCAGGCCCCTACTTTAGATTTTTATAAAAAAAAAAACTCCTCTAAAATGATCATGCTATTTTAAAGATATCAAAGTATTCATATGTTCCTGAAATAAACCCTGTCTTGTCATGGAGTATTATTCACTCAGCACATTGCCATATTTCTTATATTTTACTTTATATCCTTAATACGTATTTTCATAAATCATATTGTTCTCCGTAATGCTTTGGTTAGAAGTTGTTCAAGAAGTTAATAAGTTTTCATCTCTTTTCTAAAATTAATACAGATTATGATAGCATGAGAAGAATTATTTTTGTTTTTCTTATAAAAGTCTAAGCTGGCTTTAATAAATACTTTTCAGGTTTTTTGGTCTCAAACATCAGGTATCAACTCTTTATGAGTCACATTTGGTAATTTTTTTGTTTAGAAAATTATATTAAGATTTTTATTTAATAGAATAAGATTATATAGTAGTCTTTTAGATTAAAATAATATTAACATCATTTTTACTTCTCTCATTTTCAGTATTTTGAACCTATGTTCTTTATTTCCTTTCTTCTAATTTTTCTTTCTTTCCTGGTTATACTTGACAGAGATGATCAGCTTAAATGATCTTCTAAAGATACATTTCTTGAACTTATTTATTATCTTTCAAGTTAATTTATCTGAATGCTTTTAAGGTTTTCTACTAGTCTTTGATTTTCATATGTGTTTTTTTTTTCTTTGTATTTATCCTGTTTTCGATTTGTAGCACTTTTTTAATCTGTTGCTTGATGTTTTTTCTGAGTTTGAGAAAATTCGTAGTTACTATCACTTCAAATATTAATCTTTTCTAATTCATATTTTCTTCCCTTTTTGCGCTTATATTGTACTTAAAATTGTATCTTTACATTATATTTTCTGTACATTTTCTTTTTTGTTAAGCTCGTTTGACTTAGATCTGGGAATTTCTACTATCTGTTATTATAGTCATCAAAGCTGTCCAACATGTTGCTAAATTTATCTTTTGTGTTTTCATTTGGTATTACATTTTTTAGCTGTTGAACTATATTTTTTGTTTTTTTTTTACAACAGACTCTAGTTTTGCTATGAAATGTTCCAGCTTTTTTTATTTTCTTGATTATAGTCATTTTATTTTCATATTCTTTGTCTTGAAATATAGATATGAGGCCATTCAAAAGCCATTTTGTCAGGTTATATACCTTCCTCTTTAACTTTGGTATATAGTTAGTTCACCAATTCCTGACATTGGGTATGAAAAACTGGGCTCTAGATAATATAATCTTTTACAAAGGATTCAACCTATTCTTGGACAACTAGAGTATGAAAATATCTTTTTTTGGGGGGGCCACACCCAGTGATGCTCAGGGGGTTACTCCTGGCTATGTGCTTAAAAGTCACTCCTGGCTTGGGGGACCATATGGGAAACCGGGGGATCGAACCGTGGTCTGTCCTAGGCAAGCGCAGGCATATGAAAATATCTTAATCTAACCAATGACTAAGTTAATTTGAGGTTGTTACAATTTTCAATAAGTTTGCTCAATTTTTCCTTGTCTCCAGCACTGTGGTGTTATAAAGTTCAAGAGAGACTACTGTTAAATAAAGGATGGGAAAAGGTGCTGGTGGCATCTGTTGTGAGTATAGAATAGATGTTAACAAATACATTACATGGGATAGATCTAGCCCCCAAAACAGTCCTCAGATATATGGATAATTCATGACAAAGAAGCTGGCCACATGAAGTGAATGAAGTAGAGAAAGCCTCTTCAGTTCGAAAAACTGGATAGCCCTATTTTAAAATAATTTACACTTATAATAATTCAAATTTATTGATAATAATTACTGATAATTCAACATTATTGATAATAATTCAAAATTATTAATAATAATTACTGATCATTCAACATTATTGATAATTCAAAATAAATAAACATATTGAATCCATATCCAATGGATCTGACCAGTATCCATAAAATACAATGAAGAAAATGTAGGGATAACACTTTAGAATACAGACCTCAGAGGTATCTTTAGTAATTCAACTCTACTGGCAAAAACCAGAAAAATAAAAATAAACAAGTGGAACTACATCAACTTTTTAAATATTTACATGGCAAAATAAATGCAAGCTAAAATTAAGAGATATCAAAAAAGAGATATCGTACTACATGGAAGAAAATATTTGTACACTGCACATCAGATAAATCTGTAAGTATATCCAAGGTGTATAATTGCTCACAAGATCGACAACAAAAATAACCCCATCAAAAAATGGAGAGAGGCAATGTACAGACACTTGCCCAAAGAAGGCATATTTATGGCCAGCAAGCACATAAAAAAGTACTCATTTTCACTTATTTTCAGAGAAATTCTCATTAAAATAATATATGACATATATCAAAAATATTGGGAACAGTTCTCGAATACATTGGCAGGGAAATAAATAAGGACAGAACTAAATACCAAGCTGAAGTCAATGATAATAGAATCAAGGGACCTAAACTTTGACAATCTAAACTCAAAGGGGCCAGCCTATTATAATGGCAGGGCAGGGGGCAAAGGGTGGTGAAATAGGATGTGCTCTAGGACCATTGGTGGAGGGAGGTTGACACTAGCAGTGGGAAGATCCCTGACTCATTGTATATCTGAAGAACTCTGTCGATCACAATTGTTTCAATAAAATAAAATTAAAAAAATATTGGGAACAACCAATAGAGCATGGTCGAAAATGAATCGTCATTCACTTTTAGTGGGTATGTTGTTTGGTTAACTCTTTCTTTTTTGGAAAAAAATACCAACTTCTTAAAAATTCAGAATAGGCTTTTTTTATGATTCAGTGATACCACTTCTTGGCATTTATCCCAAGAACAATAAGTTGTTAACTTAAAGGAATGTATGCACACAAATGTTCACTGCAATGCTTGACCTCAGCAGCCATGATATGAGAACAATCCAAGAGTGCAATGATAAATGAATAGGTAAAGAAGTTTTAGTATGGAGCTGTGTACAGCTGTACTGATAGTGGGTCGAATGGTTCCCTGGCATATAGCTGATCTGAATTTGATTCTGAGAACTCACATGGTCCTGTGAATCACCAGGAATGGTCCTTGAGAAAGCCCTAGCAACCACCAGGTACTTCCATAAAACAAACAAAATAAAGTTGCAGTAATACACACAATTGAGTATTGTGCAACTTTAAAAAGATACAGAATCTTGTCGTTTGCTGCAACTTGGATGGAAATATGGCATTATCTCAAGTTAAATAAATCTGTGATCTATACAGAAACAAAACAATGAATTAGATTATAACAAATGAGGAAAACCCTTGACCTGTGATTACAAAAATGAGATTACCAAACAGCTGGCTAGGAATAGGGTAGAAAGGAAGAGGAGGAGCAGAGATGGCAGAAGGACAGAGAAAAATATGGAATTCTTGGGTGCTAGTAAAGATGCATCAAAACAGGCAAGTTAACATTACTGAAATTGTTACTGAGACCACAAAAAAAAGTTTATTTAAAAATATTAAAATCAGTAAATCCTACTTTGATATACCTTTATTGTTTTGTTGTAGTTTTAGAATTTTGAGTTGACTTTTATCTTTCTAAAAATTTATTTAAAAAAATTTTATACAACTTTGGGGATCTGACTCTATTTTCATCACTTCTTGTTCTAAGTCAATTTTTTCTTGGAAATAGTCCAATAACAGATATCTCTCCTTTGTCAGGACAGGTAAACTTTTGCAGTTGTAAGCAACGCTACTGTGAAAATTGGTATAAAATGGAATTAAGTTTCATAAGTGATCACAAAAGACTTTGAAGAATATGGTAGGTGAAAATAAGAATCTCTATGCTTTTGCTATCCTAGTATAATTTGAATCCCAATAAATAAAGAATAATAACAGGATTAGCTTATTCACGTTGATACTAGATAGTTAAATAGCTGGAATTTGTGAAGCTCTATGCTCTAACCTAAGAGGAGACAGAGGGTCACAAAACTCCTTAATCATAACCCTTATTAATATCTTAAGATGTTTATAAATTTCCTAGCTAGAAGTCACAGTAATTAATGTTTTTAAATTTTTTGTTATTTATCTAAAGCACAATATTAGGAGTACCTAGAATCCAAAATTAACTTTTTAATTCAAAAAAGCTAAAAATATTTTGGAGACTCATTGGTTCAAATAAAATACTGTGAAGTATGTATCAGTGTTTGAAACAAAAGAAAACAAACTACACTGATTTAATTTTTAGAACTCTATATATGCATGCTTTTATTATTCTACTATGCAAATGTATTTAAGCTAAAATTTCTATAAACTATACTTTATACTTGTGTACCTTTTAAAGTATGTGTAATTACTTAAAGTAAATTTCTACAAACAATAAAAACAAACGCCAAAATATGGCCATAGAATTATGAGGATGCCAAAGGGGTTGAGAAGGGACTATGAAATAATGTGGTGGGATCTTGGCACTTTGGTGGTGGGCATAGTGAAAAATATTGCAAGTAGAAAATTATAGCAGTGGTACTACTATAATTAAATAAAATTTTAATTTAAAATGTATTATTCTCAGCATTTTGCAGATGAGAAAAATGAGGTGGTAAACTTAAGTAATTTGCATTTAGTCAAACAGCAAGTTCACATTGGAAATTTAATGCACTACACAGTCCCTTGTTACCCTAGGTAGTTCCTGCACGGTTCTTTGATAATGTTATATAATGGACTGCATATCTATGTATAAGACTGAGTAACTGAATTATGTAATTCTCATCAAATCAGTGACCACATTTTTGGACAAATACTTTATCATTTCTAAGAGGAAAATCTTGTGAATTGCCTCAAAACTACTTATTAAAACTTAAATTCTTTTTTCTTTGGCTTTTGTTTGTTTACTTGTTTGTTTTTTGGAACACAGCTACAGGTTTTCAGGAGTTACTCGAGCTCAGTGCACAGGGTTGAAAAGTTACTCCTGGCAGTGCTTAGGGGTCCATATATTACCAGGGACTAAATCTGGGGCCTTCTGCATGTAGCATATACATTCAGCCCCTTTAACAGCAAACAGTCCTGTAGATTACTTTTTATAAACTATCTTTAAAAAATTTCAAAATATATGAACTAAAATAATATGCTCTAGTTTTCTGATTCATGTTCATAACATGAATTTATGACAGTTCATTGAGTTTCAGCTAAGACTTTTATTTATTGGGGACTGGAGAGATAATACAGTGGTTAGACACTTGCCTTATGCATGACTAATCCAAATTCAATCCCTGACATTCCACCAAGAGATTATCCCTGAGTGCTAAACCAGGAGCAATCCCTGAACATAGCTGGATGTACTCCCCCCAAAAAAAATACTTTTGTCTACTGACTATTAATCTATTCTATTCCTTTAAATTCACTGAGAAAATCTAAGCTATTCCTGTCTACATTTGAAAAATTACTGAAGAACTAGAATTGTGATTTAGGTAATACAAAGCAGCATTACTTCTTCCTCACCTATCTTCTTCCAAAACACACAAATTTACTTATACACACATTCATACACTTCCAACTATAAATATTTTCTGTTCTTTTTTTAGGGACACACTCTGTGATGCTTGGGGTTATCCTTTGCTCTGCACTAATGAATTACTCCTGACAGTGCTCAAGGGAACATATGGCATGCTAGGATCAAACCCAGAGTATGCACATGTTAGGTAAACACCCTACCCACTGTATGTCATTCTAGCCCATATATAGGTATTTTATGAGTAATGACTATTTGCATTTTTCTCTGCATGTATAAAAATATTTAATGAATGAAAAGTAGTTATACTTTCATAACACATGGCATCTCCATAGTTTTAATACTGATATTTCCATGAGAATTCACAAGTATTTTTCTATAATTCAATTACCACATTAGAAGGAGATTCCTAAAATGGTATGATTGTAATCCTAATCCTAGACAAGGTACTAACATTTAGTATTGTTGAATACTTGACATTTACTGGGCATTTTGTTCTCACACTGATCTGGTTTTACTTCCCCCGTTTTACAGTCATGAGTCTGATGTCATGTAAAATTATTCTCAAATAATTTTATCAATTGTTTTTTAACAAGTGCCTCTTATGACTGCTTTATGAAGACAAAGATAAAAGAAATTTCAAGATAGGGGGCTGGAGCGATGGCACAAATGGAAGGGCATTTGCCTTGCACATGCTAACCTAGGACAGACTGCGGTTCGATCCCCTGGCATCCAAGCCAGGAGCGATTTCTGAGTATATAGCCAGGAGTAACCCCTGAGCATCACTGAGTGTGGCCCATAAAAGAAAAAAAAAACAAAAAAGAAAAGAAAGGGAAGGAAGGAAGGAAGGAAGGAAGGAAGGAAGGAAGGAAGGAAGGAAGGAAGGAAGAAGAAAAGAAAAGAAATTTCAAGATCAGCAGACTTAATTATTTACCTCAATATGCCCAAATATGTAGAAGAGAAATTTTTAAGTGGTTAAAATCTGAAATACTGCTACTTAAAAAATATGTAATGGGGAGTCAATAATTGAAAATATAGCAGTCTTCCAGTTTCAAAATCTAGAATCCTACCCTGCTGCTATAATACCTCTCAGGATTGAATGGCTTGAAGGCTCCCTGAACACTGACTCCATCTTCTATTAGACTGCACGGAATAAATGCCCTAAAGATAATATCCAGCCTATGGGTGAATCCTCCTATTGGTTACCATGATGATCTGTGTTTTTGTTACAGTCTGTTATAACCTATGGAGATAGGTTGGAATGTTCATTTAAAAGAAGTTTCATTTTAGGACTGCTGAAATAGTACAAGGTTAAGGTGCTTTCCCTGCATGCAGCTGACACTGATTTGATTCCTAGCACCACATATGGTTCCCTTGGAAACCACTAACAGTGACCAAAGCCCAATGCTATCATTGGAAGCCAGAGTCAGAGCAGTGACCAGAGCACAGAACCAGGAATAAGCTCTGAGCACCAATAGGTGTGGTCCAAAATTTTTTTAATTTTTAAACAAATAGTTTTCATTTTAAACTTAAGTGCTAGAACAAACATATTTTTCAAATAAGTATAGATAGAATTGTGCATGGTCAATTTGTTTCAGTTATGTTGAACTAAATAAAATGATAACACTAGTGCAATACAATAATAAAATTTTAGTTTTAGAGCTGGTAAGTGGTTCAAAGTATTGAAGCCTATATGTCATTCACAAGGACCCAATTTCAGTCCCTAAAACCACACATTTCCCCCAAGTAGCTCTGAGTATGGCCTTGGAGGTCCCTCTGCACTGCCAAATCCAATTACTGATCAATTAGGCCCACACCTCTGGCCAGGTATCAGTAGGAAAATCATAGTGCCCCCTGAGCACTGCTCCAAAGGCCAAAAACAAATAAACAGAATTTTTAGTTTTAGATTTTTTTTTGTTTGTTTGTTTGAGGGCCACATCTGGCAATGCTCAGGGATTACTCCTGGCTCTGCACTTAAATCACTCCTGGCAGAGCTCCAGGGACCACATGGAACACCAGGGATCAAACCCAGGTCAGCAATAATGGTTCCCATACTGTCTTTCCAGCCTCCAGAATCTTTATTTTCATATGATTTCTTTAACTTTTTTTTTGTTTGTTTTTGTTTTTTGTTTTTGTTTTTTTGGTTTTTGGGTCACACCCAGCAGTGCTCAGGGGTTACTCCTGGCTCCATGCTCAGAAATTGCTCCTGGCAGGCACGGAGGACCATATGGGGCACCGGGATTCGAACCGATGACCTTTTGCATGAAAGGCAAACGCCTTACCTCCATGCTATCTCCGGGGCCCCATTTTTTTTTATTTCTTTAACTTTTTAATCTTCCAAATATCTAAGCGCTACTGTTATAAATTCATTAGTATGTATGGTGGCTCTGTGACCTTTTCAAAATACATTGTCTCTGATCTCATTGATCTGTGATATTTACACAAAGCAAAAATATAGGCAGTCTCAAACAATGACAACCCTGGCTTTGGATTATGAAACTCAAAATTATCAGATTAGGGTAAAACAAGAGGCAAACTAGAAGTGACACAGGGGTGCTGTGTCTTGGACCCCTTGGTGATTTGGGGCTGGAGTAACTGATAACTATTGTAACCTGGTTACTTAAACCATAACAATAATTTCTTAAAAATACTTATCGTCTCTGTTTCCTCAATCTGCCAAAGATGTGACTGATGAAGACTGAAGAACTAAATACATATAGTAGTTAAAACATACCTGGCAAATGGGAATGTATATGTTAGCTCTTGTATTATTTTAGTAGTAGTGGTGTTGGTGTTATGGTAAATATATATAACATAAACTATTAATTCATTTGAAAGTTAGTGCATCCAATAAAAATTATTATATGTAGATTTCAAAGTATTAAGTTATAAAATTATTGGGAGCTAATTTCACATGGATAATGCAGAAGTTAATAGCTAACAAAGTTATTTGGGGGGGGGGCCTGGCTCTGCACTTGGAAATTGAACCTGGCAGGCATGAGGGACCACATGGGATGCCGGGATTCAAACCACCATCTGTCCTGGATCAGCAGTATGCAATGCAAAGGCCCTACATCTGTGCTATTGCCCTGGTCTGATAACAACATTTTTTAAAGATCCTATTGGTGCTTTATCATCCTCCTTTCTGTACTTCTACCTTTCCTCCTTTCACTCCTAGAATCTTATCCTGTACAACTTCACATTTCATCATGCTATTGCCTTACTCAAAATACATCTCCATAAGATAACCAAGTTTAGATAAAAGTTGGACCTCAAAAATCAAGTATTTAGTGTTTATTACATTCAACTGACTTGAGATATGAATAAGACAGATATAAATAAGACACGCAGGCCTTTTTATGGTGGTTAGTTAGCTTCGTGGTGATTCAAGTCAAAAAGCACAAAAAAGTCAAAAAGTATACAAATAATTATAAAAACAAAATAGAAAGTGCAAAAACAGAAGCACAAGATAGTAGAAATAGAGATAAGAAATAAAGTTCACCCTAAAAGAATCTTTTTCTAGAGAAAAAGATATCACAACTAAAAAGACTTCAGGTAGCAACTTGGTATCTTTTCTACTCAAGAACTTCCTTAATTGGCTCCCTAACCCATGAGCTATACCTCCCATTACTCCCCATATAACAACACACTCCAATCCTACGAAAGTGGTCTTCTATTTCCTTGAAGAATACACCTTTGAGACTCTCGAAATTCTCTTCTCATACATAGTATTCTCTATCAGATAGACTCTGGGAAAAATTAAACCCTTTTCTCTACCTAGTTAAAGAGATGTCTCATCTCCTCCAAAAAAAAAAAAAGAACAGGCACTGCTGGGGCCCGGGAGATAGCATGGAGGTAAGGCGTTTGCCTTTCATGCAAAAGGTCATCGGTTCGAATCCCTGTGCCCCATATGGTCCCCCGTGCCTGCCAGGAGCAATTTCTGAGCATGGAGCCAGGAGTAACTCCTGAGCACTGCCGGATGTGACCCAAAAACAAAAACAAAAACAAAAACAAAAAAACAAAAAAACCCAAAAAACAAAAAAAAAACAAAAACAGGCACTGTTAAAATATCTATAGTTCTTCCTTTTACATATGCACACACTTTAGACAGGCACATTCAGATGAATCAATAATATTTTTCCATATTTCTAAACTGTTTTTTGTCAAGATTTGTCTTTTCTTAAATTTGTGCTTTAAAGAAAAAAATAGTTCATTTGGACTGGAGTCTTAGCACAGGGGATACGGCATTTGCCT